>CP139505.1:220958823-221222086 GCA_021014915.2 Artemisia tridentata subsp. tridentata | reverse complement strand
AAGTTTCCAAATTGTGTTTCATTATCAAATTCACGACCATGATCCATTTTATGACACAATACGACTATCTAGTTGGTTTTGAATTTTCTTACTAAGAATTTCAAATTGATCAAAAGCTTCGTTTTTACTTTTCAAAAACTTTGTCCAAGTGTATCTTGAATAATCATCTACTATGACCAAAGTGCAGAAGTTGCCTCAATAACTTTGTATAGCGGATGGACCAAATAAATCCATATGCAAAAGTTCTAGACACCTAGATGTAGACACCATATTTTTAGCCTTATGCCTACTATGAATTTGTTTTCCAATTTTGCAAGCATCACAAAAGTGTTGGTCATATTTCAACTTGGGTAAGTTCCTAACGAGATCTTTTGAGGATAGAGATTGGATAAGTCTCATATTAGCGTGCCCTAAGCGTCTATGCCAAAGATTTGAGGAATTATCTAACAAAGTTAAGCAAAGTTTATCTCTAGAGGTTTTATCAATTTTCATGATGTATACGTTGTTTTTCAAAACTCCTCTTGATACGGTTATTCCATCTTTTAGTATTTTACTTTCGTTTTCACTAAATAGAGCATTATACTTCTTACGGCATAGTTGACTAATACTAAGTAGGTTGAATCCTAGATTATCAACATGAGCAACATTATCAATAGAGAGAGAGTCATGAGAGATAGTACCTTTTTCGATGATTTTGCTTTTTAATTTGCTACCAAAAGTGATATTACCTCCGTCATATTCTTGGTAGGTTGAGAAGAGACTCTTGTTTCCCGTCATATGCCTTGAACAACCGCTATCTTTTATCCACTCGTCCAGTTCCAATCCAACTTTCAAGCATACCTAAGTTATATAAAAACTCAAGCATTTGGTCCCCAATATCTCATGGGTCCATTTTAGTTAAACATCCCATTTACTTGGTTCATGTATGGGAATGGTAGATATGAGTTCCATGGCATGTAGTTAGGAGTTTGATAATGCCTTGGGAAGTTTTGATTCCAACCATTTTGTTGATAGTTGGGTTGTGTGTTGTAGTTGCTCTTTGGAAAGGGGCGTTTGGGAATAGGTGTTTTAGGCCTCTATTGAGTGATTTTGGATCTATACTCATTTTTAGCAAGTCCTAATCCTATTGTAACAGCTGGTTTTTGTTTAGTTTCATTTGTGGTAGTGTTAGGTTTCTTTGTGACTTTAACAAACTCAGTACGAGCCGATGTACGAACTTTCTGTTCTGCTGAGGTACCCACAGAACCAAACTATTCCACAGGCGGAACCAAATTTTTGGTTCCGTCTGATCTGTGGGTCCCTGAGGCAGTTGGAATAGTTTCTTGTACTTTTCGGCCTGTTTCTTTAGACTACTTAAATCTCCTAATTTCATAAAACCTAGTCCAGTTTTATCGTGTGGTAATTTTTGGATTCTCATTATTTCATCCGCACAACAAATATTTTTATCAAACTTTTTGAACTTAGAGTTTTGTTTAATAAGTGCATCCTGTGTGATTTTAAGTTTCTCTAATTCAAGTCTAAGCTCTTGACATGATGTACATACCTTGTCAATAGCTTTACTCTTTTCTAAACGTTTTGCTTTTTCTTTTAATTCATAAACTTCATTTTCTAATAATTCCTTTTTGGTTTTCAAAAATTTGTTTTTGTTTATGATTTTTAAGCTAAGTTCACACAGTTTGTTATATTCCTTTTGTAAGGTGTCATCATCAATAGAGAAATAAGATGAGTCAGAGTGTACCTCATTTGAGTCTTGAGCCATGAGAGCAATTTCTTCATTCTTTGGCTCCTCGTCATCATCTTCACTTTCACTCCAAGCACCACTCACAAAAGCTCTTTGAGTTTTTTTTTAGGTGGCTTTGGACAATCTCCTATGAGATGGCTTGTGTCACCTCATCTAAATCATTTTCTTTCAACCTTCCGTTTCTTATCATCACGATCTTTTCGAAAGGGTTTCTTGTCATCTTTAGGTTGTCTTAAAAACTTTCCTCGTCTTCGAAAGAACTTTTTAAAATCTCTTACGGCCATGGCATATTCCTCATCTTCACTTCCCGAGCTAGATTCTTCATCATCACTTGTCTCCGTTCTTGCTTTTAAGGCAATGGACTTGATCTTTTCCTTTTTGTTTTAATGATCTCTGAGTCATTCACCATTACCATTTCATGAACTTTGAGGTTTCCAATTAGCTCATCAAGTGCTAGCTTTGAGAGATCTTTAGATTCTTCAATAGCCGTCACTTTTTCTCTCCATTTTGGATTAAGTGCTCTAAGAAATTTCCTGACAAAGTTCTTACTACAAAAGAATTCATCAAGTGCTTTGAGAGAAGTAATAATAGTATTAAAGCGAGCAAATGCACTATCAATGACTTCATCTTCAGGAATACTAAATTGTTCATATTGTTGAACAAGAAGATCAATTTTGTTATTCTTGACTTGTGAATTTCCTTGATGAGTGATTATTAAAGATTGCCAAATTTCTTTAGCGGTTTTTTACATAAAGACTCTTTCAAATTCCTTTTTAGTTAGAGCATTGTAAAGCATCATTTTTGCTTCATTATTTTTTGCAATTAACCTTTTTTGCTCATCACTATGACGAGTAAGTGAAGTATCCGCATCCCGACCACTTGCAATATCTTTTATAATAGGTTTATGATCACCTTCTATAATTATATACCATAGATCTATATCTTTTGATTTCACATATGTTTCAAAACGGATTTTCTAATAAATAAATCCATTTGGTTCAAAAAGTGGTTGTCTTTGCATAGATTTCCCTTCTTTAAAGTTTTCAAAATCCATGGATCGTGTCAAGTTTTAAAATACAATAAATTTTAAAATTCTTGAGTAACGTAGCTCTTGATGCCAATTGTGGAAAACTAGAAGGAGGTTGAATAGTTTTACCCTTTTTTAATTTCTTTTTCTTTGTTATGTTTGTATGAAATGACTTAATGTATGCAAACAAAATAACAAATAAATAAAGTGCAAGAAAAAAACGATCAAACCACAACACGAGTGTTTATAGTCGTTCGGTCTACAAGGACTCTTTTTCCTTGCCCTACTCCACTCCCCGAGTATCCAACTCGAGAGTTTTCTTCACTAGTCAACAAGCTCTTTTATCCGGCAGAGAAAACCTTTACACGTCCCTTACACAATATTTCTGACAAAAAGCTAGATGTAGAGTTCTTTTACAAGGGTACAACCACTCCCGTCACACTAAGTA
This sequence comes from Artemisia tridentata subsp. tridentata, assembly GCA_021014915.2. NCBI lineage: Eukaryota > Viridiplantae > Streptophyta > Magnoliopsida > Asterales > Asteraceae > Artemisia > Artemisia tridentata. Next base: position 221,218,870 of record CP139505.1, on the reverse strand, counting down.
TTTTGCGGACTAAAATACTAACCGATCACTATCAGAGGTTTATGATGGTTTGATACAAACAATGATGTATGAATAACAACAATTCACACTATGATGAACAAACAAGACTTTGCAACACACTGTTGAAGCTTGTATGTCTTTAAGTAATGCTTTGATCTTCTTGCTACAAAAGAAGCTCACTAAAATGAAATATGAATGAGTTAGATATAAGGAATGATGAATGAGAGAATGTATGTTGTTTTTATAGTTGTAAGTAATGATCAAACAACATGGAGTGGCTTGCTATTTATAGGCAAAAAGCCTTAGCAAACCACGGATGGGACGGAACCAAAATGAGGGTTCCGTCCGTGTATGGATTTGGTTCCGCGGGGACCTGACAGAAGATCATCCAAATCTTTATCAAATCTAACCAAATTATTTACCATATATTTCCATAATTCTAGAGTGACAATCTAAACAAGATATTCACCATATCTTCCAAATATCTCAAAGAGATATGCAATCTTAGAATAGGATGATACATGCCATGATGTAAAAGTACATTTTCATTTTAGATTAACATGTTTATGAAAGTATACTTGTAAAATGTATATACTAGCTAAGTAATGTTTAATTTGTGTTTATGAAAGACTTGTGACTATATATGTAAAAGACTTAACTATATTTATGTTTTGCTAAAAAAAAAAGTTTATATTTGTCGTTAACAAAATATAGCAAAGATCGTAAAATATAAATAACGTTTTTTAGACGATATTTGTATTAACAAAGGGGATGGTCAGTTTGAGGGGGAGCCGATTCAGAAATTTCACAAGTCTTTGAAGAAGCTCCTACGAAAGGTTGAATGTACGTGTTAGTGCATTTAACCTTACAGGCGAAAAGAGAAGTCTTTTCGGTCTTGGGCATGTTTTTTCTGATTATTAATATAATCTTTTTTTAGCTCAAGACTACGATGGCTTAATTGAGGGGGAGCAAACTCAATTAGTCATCATCTCATTGTTTGTCTTCAAGGATGCTGCACACCAAGCTAAGAACAAAAGACCAATGTCGAGGCTTATTCGGAAGAGAGAGCTTCAAGGTTATCCTCAGCGTTAATTGAAGACATCAATGTCCACTAATCTAGACTATCCGTATTTAGGGGGAGATTGTTGGAACACAGAAATACAGATAGTTTACTAGATTAGATATCCTACCCCCGCAACACTTGTATAGTCGCGGGGGGAATAAGAATGTTGTGAGGTATCACAACTTATGCTAGGAAAAGGTTGAGAGGTATCTCAACACATGCTTGTACTAGTATAAATACTCTCACAAGTTTCACTTGTGAGGTGTGTGTTGCCATAATAATATTATCTTTCTCTCACCACTCTCTCTTCCCTTTTTCCTCTCTCTAGGTCTCATCACCACCACCATGGGTGTGTTTGACTGCTACTCTGGCCGACCACCCGACACCATAATAATATCAACCTAAACTATAGAAATATTCGATCCTACAAAACTCACATCACAAATCACATGTGATTTGTATTGTGTAATATTCAAAACCTATAAAAATACGAAAAATGTTTTTTGTCGAAAGGAAGTGTCTGTCTATTGGAAGATAAAAAATTCTCGTCGCGATAGTGTATTTTTTGTCGCGATATAACATTTGCATTTTTTTCTTTTTAAGAAAAAAAGCTGTAAACTGACTAGTATTGCTCAATGCTCCATATGATTTTTTATTTTTTGTAATCTTTATTGAACTCACTCACGAATCAGAAGTATTTGGGGTTGAAGTGTAAGTCTTGTAAATTAAAGGGGTGAAAATATCCAGGATGAAAGTAGAGGAATAAAAGTACAAATAAAGTAAAAAGAAAGAGAAAAAGTCAAGCGTGTTTTTAAGGGGATTGAACCTGACGTGAATCGAACACGCAACCTTCTGATCTGGAGTCAGACGCGCTACCATTGCGCCACAGATCCCTCGTGTCATATATGATCCAGTTTTCCTATATAACGGATGGGTGTAGCAAAAAAATTCTTTGATAAAACGTGTTTATGATATTACCAAGTGGCTTAAAATCTGAAGTAACGTTACTGATATTTGTTTATAAAATTGTCCATACAAGCTTTTTACACCAATGAAAAAAGCTAATGCAATATAGCTTTTTGTAATAGTCAAACGCCAAAACTTAACTTTATACCTTGCATTGATAAAACTACCGAATATGTTGCACTGTTTTTTCAGATGAAAAAGAACTGATATTAAAGCTATAAATATGGCAAAATAAAACAATTTGAAGGCGAAATAAAACACTTGGAAGGCAAAAGTCCAAAAATCCAAACATCAAATTTACATTTGAACCTAAGTAGTATGAATCATCAAAAATAACACATGCTTCTTCTTTTATGATTATCTTTCTTGTGATTGGGCAAGATGATCTCTACCCGAAAATCAGAACTTACTTAAAGGAAAAAGTCCGAAACAAATAGAAAAAATAAATCTGAAGGGTAAGAGAACCAGAGCTGAAATGAACTCAGATTTATCAACTGCACAAATGAACTCAACTGTTCCGAAAATGAGCATATCAACTGCTTGGGAATTCAGAAAATGAGCTTATAAACCGTTTTAAAAACCAAAACTAAGGGTGCGTTTAGTTGGAGAAAAACACCACTATTTCGACATAAAAATAATTGTACAAAACAAGGAAAGCGAAAATCGCGTTCTAACTTGTTTTTTCCAATTCTCCACAGAACATAAAATGTAGGGCAAATCACATAAAAATGTACTCTACTTTAGGTCAATTTAAATTTAAGGTACTCAACTGTTTTTTTCTCAATTTAAGGTATCGAACTTAATTTTACGTGCAAATATTTAACTATAAGCGCTGTCTAAATATTTAACTAAATATCTGTTAGAGTTTATGGATAATAATTAATATTTGTATGTCCGGTTTCGAACCCGAGACTTCGGGATTGCACACATTACGTATGAGTCTCAATGTATTAATAATTAATATAATTATTTATGATTAATTATTAAATCACAAATATTTACATGGTCGAACAAGAAAAGTGAAGGGGGTTGAGTGTCGATTTTTAGAACTTGAGGAGGTGTTAGACTCAAACTTGGAGAGCAAGTTTAGAGTGTATATAAACCCCTCATAGCTTAATATAATCGGTCGACAATATGAATATCCCAAAAACCGATTATTTTTGCTCAATATTATCGACACAATATTTATCCCAGACGATTTGACTTTTCAATTGGTTCTCCAAATTCTATCCACTGACAACATAGTAAAAGGGCTTATCACATGCACATGCATGTGGTATTAATTGTGTTTCTTGCATGCGTGTATAGAAGCATTTAATTTGTTAACCCTTTTATATACATGTTAACGTACAGTACAGTGGTGTATCCATATGGGGTTCGATCATGTATTATATAGAACATCAAACCCTAGGTGTTGTGATGTTTTATTTGTGATACATGAACCTAGCTTTTCACATTGAGACGCTAGTAATACGTGTGTACAAGAACGGAGTACAAGCTTACTTTAGCTTGTTGTGACTTGCCCTATTCGACCTTAATAAAGTCGATCCATCCTTAAACCCAATTAGGGTTTATATTGTTCTTGGAGCACGTGATTCCTTGTTCTTGCTAGGAATTGAAAAGGTACGCATCTATTTAGTTTTTATGTTAATTAATTATATGTTATTGTAGATCTATCCGCTGCGCATACTTGTGATGATTATGTGTTTATAGTTTATTTATGATTCACATATTCCAACAGTGGTATCATAGAGCAGCGCTTTTAACATGTAATTAATTACTAAAAACCCTTAAAAAAATTGAATCTTTATTAGATACATGAAATTGATTAATCTAGGGTTTATTTTTTTTGTAAACCCTAATTAGGTCGACACCTAATTAATAGATTTAGGGTTTTGGTTTTTGTAGAAAACTTGTAGAAAATCCTAGGATTGCATGCAATTTTTTAAGGATTAATTAATGAGTACCGTATGTGACGTCGTTAATTAATTAATTAGATTGCGTACAGGATATATTGACATGATAATATGTGTTAACATGATTATATGTGCAATATGGGATCCATGACAAAATCTTGCATATTTTGTCATGGAATGGTTTGTTTGATTTTGTATTGAATTATTTGCTACATGATTTAAATAAATCTTAAATTGGGGAAGACCTCAATATATATTAATTAATAAGCTATGTGCAATGTGGTATCTAACTAACCAAAACTTACGCGGCCAAGTTATTTGGTGTCTGTGGACCATTGGGCACAATGAGCTCGAAAACCAATGGGAGTTTTGTTAGTTACATACATTTAAAATTACACATAGAATTAATATTAGGATTTATTAAAAAAAGGTTTGCATGTGGCTATATGATATCGTGGATGATCATATATTTGTTATTATGTGTTTATTTATTTATTTTGTAATTACTTGATCTTTTGTGTTTAATATTATGATGGATTGTAAACTACAAAAGAGGGTAATTTTTCAAAATAAAAATAAATAAGACTAATAACTATGAAACCTTTGTAGTAATTTTATTTATTGCCAAGTCTTATGTGCCGACAGTGGTTCGCTTCGCACGGTAATTTGCTCCCAGGCGAGACTAGCAATAATAAAATTTACTACATTAATTGTTTTAGCAAGAAAATCATATTTTTTTTTTAGTTGATTGATTGCGACTGTACTAAGTGGTCGAAGCGGCGGACCTAAAATTGGCAAACTAAAAAGTGGGTTCTAGTTGGTACGCATTAAATTGTGACCTTAGAGGGGCACGGTTTTAACCAGCTTCGGCGGCTGTCGTCCCTACGCCCGCCTGTGCGTCAATTTTAGACTTACCAAGTACACCACGATAAATACGAAGCATCTTAAGGCAATGTTGTAATTTGTTCAACGCCTCAATTAAAAGATTTGATGATTTGAGCTACGAATGAGTAAACGGTTTTGTTTTTGAAAACATATATGATACAAAGATGAATGCATGACATCTTTGTACATATTTTTTGATTTAACACATCAAAATTTATTACCCTGATAAATTTAAGTAATATGCCACCCAACTACAAAAAGAAACACCTAAGGTTTCATCCTACATCACTAGCAGCCAAAGCTGAATGTTGATGTTCAAAGGGTGGTCATCTAAGGGTAAATTGAGTACTTTATTGCTAGCAGCTAAAGCTGAATGCAATAAACCGACGTCAATTTACTGTTTCTTAAGTTGGTTAAACTTAATTGGGCACTTTCATTACTAGCAGCCAAAGCTGATGTAATGGAATGGCGCCAAGGCATAAAGATTTGGGGATGAAACATGCTTACATTTTGCAACCGAGGTTGGCAATATAATGTAAGTCCTAAGATTTCTAGGAATTGCAATTGGATATTGGCAATTGGGTGATCCCGTACCTTATTGAGCACTTTCATTGCTAGCAGCCAAAGCTGATGTGATGAAACGGCGTCAATTTGGATCCTAATTTTCAATGAAAATTAAATGGTGAAATTTTATTTACCATGGGTGTTTAATTTTCTTGAAAAGTTATTATCAATAATACTAAATTGAATTTTGAAAATTCTTTTAAAGTATTTAATGCAACGTTAAAACCGTAAACATGGGATATTCTTTTAGTAGTAAATTGATCTACACCCGTAGGGGTTTTGGATAGAGTCAATTTTTGCTGAAAAGAATAGACCGAGTCCACTTTCCGTGTGAAGAGTGACACTTAATCCTATTCCTTTTCATGAGTGAGAAAGGTATAATAGAAAAATTGGAATCGTCTAAATTCTAAGAAATAACTCATGGCGAATTTCTTAAAGAAATTGCATGGTTAGGAGTTATTAAATTAGAAATTAGACTAATTACCGCAAAAGTGGTAAAAGGCAAACTAGAATATTTAATCTAGTTGTTATGCTTTAACCATTTAAAGGTGCTACATACCATGATGGGGATGGTAGACCTAACTAAGGAAGAAATTGCATACCCAATTCCTTCAAGTTAATTGCATTGATGGATATTCCATCATTCACAAAGTAGAATACATTTTTGAAGTACCTTAGTAGCTGTTACGTAAGGGATTCATCAAAGGTGTAGGAAAGTAAACAACACGCCTTTTGCTTTTACTGGTGATGCAACACTTACAATGTTGTCAAATCCAGTGGGAGCATTGTGTTGTAATTAACTGAATAATGAGTTCATGTAGTGATCTTAAATTCAGTGGGAGCTACAAGTCTTGGTAGTTACCCGGATTATCTCTAGAATTTCTTGAGATAAAATACTTTCCAATTATAGACACTTGTGGTATTAAGGATAGTCGTGTACGTTTCCTTACTAGACGAGGTGATTCTATATCTACTTATATCTATGACACAATCATATTGATCAAATAAGCAAACTATTGATGTGTTGTTTATCTGATACATGATGTTGTTCCATGCACAAGTGGGAGAAATCTTATTGTGTGCAAGCAACAACATGAAGGAATATGATTTAAAAGGTTCTCTTGACTGCAAGGTCAGAGATTGATGTTCTAATGTGTTTTATACACATTCTAATTTATAGAACACTTGGAGTTAATATCTACTTTCATTACTAGATATTAATAACAAGGTAAATTACATGCTTTTATTATTATCAGCCTCGGCTGATGAAATGAAACTATGTTAATTTACAAGTTCCTAAATTAGATAATTATTAGAAAAAGTGTCAATATGATAATAGGACTACTTCAAATGTAAATATTTATGTATTGATGTAATGACATAAATAAATGAAGTAATCTTATACTACTTCATATTTAGATGTTTATGTATTCTTGGAATGACATAAATATATGAAGTAATAAATTAACTTGAAATACTATTGAAACCAAGTTGTGGGTTTCATAATTACTTTAGTTATACATGTTTATATTGTAGATATAAACATGAAGTCTTTTATTGCTATAAGACTTATACTGAAGTAAGACGTTAACTTGTTATGTTTAGACATATACAAGAAGTCATGAAGTTAATTAATGACTTATAACATAGATTGAGATTATAACAGTTTATGTCTTTTTGGTAAGACATAGAAATTAAGTGACTTGATCAAAAGGGCACTTAAGTTATAAAACATGCAACTGGCTAGAAAAATCTATTTTACCATTAAGTTGATTTAGTTGGTAAATAGGTAAGCCAAAACGATATATATTTATCTTATATATTGTAAGAATGACTTACAATATTAATCCTAATGAAATATGATGACGTATAGTCCATACCCGGGTCACGAACCCGATTAGTAAACAATACTAACAGTTAAGCCCACCACGTATGGGCCGCAACTGGACTACCAGTTATGCGACTTGGGTCGACAAGGCCCAAGCCCAAAGTTATTTCTGGATAATATATGGAGTATCTTCTAAATAAAGAGGATATATACCAAATATCCGATGTCGGCTAACACGCCGAGGAGTAGGGAACACGAAACCTACTAGGGTTTCGTGCATATATAAAGGGCATTCCAGCCCTCGGTAGAGGTAAGATCTTCAATAAACCCTAACCCTTTACTAAACCCTACATTCGATTACTTACTCTCACGCCGGAGGATAATCGGGGGAGACAATCCCTCGATAAGCCTAACGGTGTTTGTTCTCTTTTCTTAGTGCGCAGGTTCCATCGAGCATTAAGATTCAATTGGTACGAGAATAGAAGTCCTATCAAGGAACGCCCAACTTTTGTATCAACAAGTGGCGCCATCCGTGGGACCCTACACTAAGAATTTTACCAAGAACTAGAATGATGAAACACGGAAGTCACAAGAGTCCGCATGGGAAGAAAGCGCATGACGACTCACTAGGGAAGAAGCATCAAACGGATGCGCCCCCAAAGCAGGCCACTGGGACAACCAGCACGCCTAGAAGCTTAGGAGCGTATTCAGATCTGGTCTTTCCTGCGGTAGAATCACTTACCAAAACTACCCCCGCTATTACAACAAGTGCTAGCGCGGTAGAACTGGAGCGCACTCCTCTTGCCATGCCAGAGGTGAACTTCACTGAACCTCCCAACGCGCCTATCCGAAACAAGGATCCTACCTTGGAAATAGACTCCATCGCGCTAGAAGGAGTCACTTCCGAATTAGCGCCAAGCGACTTTGTATCCCAAAACTACGAAGCCTTGACTGCGCTCATGCGAGAGGAGGCAAAGAAGAGGTCAAGCCAAAGTCTGCACGCCAGACTCAACTTCGACCCTGAGCACGAAGCATCCCCACCGCGCTACCAAAAGGAAAGACGCGAAAGGGATAGCCGCAAACAACCAGTGTTTGCCAGGATTGGAAGGAAGGTTATGGACGATGAAGCAGCCGACCTTCAACATATGGAAGAGCCTGAAGAGGGGGAGCGGCGCGCCAATGTCCACGCTAGGCTTGGCAGACGCAGGATCCAAGATAGGCTTGGGCGACGATGTTCCCCAAGTGAAAGCCCCTCAAGCTCCGATTCTGAGGATAGTCGGCGCAAGCGCCGCAGAGGAGCAAGCTCGGACTCTGATGATAGTCGACGCAAGCGTCACAAAAGAGTTCGCTCATCTTCAAGAGATTCCTCGGACAGCGAGACTGGACACTGGAAATCAAGAGGGAAATACCGCGACCAGGATGATGAAGACATGTCTCTTCCCTGGCGTCGCCAAAAGGTTGATGCGTTTACTAGGCGCATCAGTGACTTTTCTGAGAATAAGAAAAGGTGCATGCCTGCTAATGTCAAAACATATGATGGGACAGGTGATCCTGATGATCACCTAAAAATTTTCGAATCAGCAGCTACTATCGAAAATTGGCCACAGCCTGTGTGGTGCCATATGTTCAACTCCACATTAGTAGGGAATGCGCGCAACTGGTTTAGTAAGCTTCCACGCAGAAGCATTGGTGGGTTTGAAGAGTTGCGCAGAGCATTTCGCTTAAACTTCACTCAAAGGAAGAAGTGCGCCAAAAACCCTGTCGAACTCGCTAGGGTTAAACAGCGACAAGGGGAATCCACAAGCGCTTTCATGGAACGCTTCAAGGACGAGTGCATGAAAGTCAAGGCGTGTCCAGAGATACTAAAAATATCGGGTTTTATGAATGCGATCAATAACCCAGATTTGATAAAAAAGTTAAACGATAAGGTTCCCTTAACTTTCGACGAACTCATGAAGCGCACGAGGTCTTTCGTCCAAGGAGAAGAAGCCGCCACGGATAGCAAGAAAAGCTATTCGAACCATAGGTCGCAAGAAGAGTCAAGGAGACAATCCAATGACCAGAGCGGCAATCGTAATAGGAGTTACCGCAATCAAGGCGGCGGAAGGGGAAACGACAAGTATACCCCATTAACAAAAACTCCAAAGGAGATATTCGCAACAGAAGGGGCGAACTTCCCGAAACCACCACCAATCCGCACCCCAGAGGATAAGCGCATAGGGAATGGTTATTGCGAATACCATGGACAGAAGGGCCACACAACTAACGATTGCGTCCAACCGCGCCAATTGATTGAAAAATTGGTAAAAGAAGGAAAGATGGACCACCTCGTAAAAAACATCAGAGAAGGGAAAGAAAAACAAAGACCAGTGGCCAAGAAAGAGACGCCAAGAGAAAAGGCAGACATCATCTACATGATACAGCCATGGCCGCGCGCGACAAGACAGAAAGTTAGTCAGCGTTTCTCTAAGGGAAACGAAATTTCTTTCCCCCCCCCCTGACCGCGAACAACGCAGTAGTGGATCCACTTACCATCGAAATACATACGGGGGGTCACGACATCCGTCGCATGTATATAGATGGAGGTGCATCCGCCGATATTATATATGAACACTGTTTCAAGAAGCTGCGACCTGAGATACAGAGCCAGCTAATCCCAGCCACAACGCCGCTCACCGGCTTCACAGGGGAAAAAATATGGCCCATGGGGCAATTACGTCTATTCGTAGAAGTTGGTGACAAACCACATTCTACAGTCACCTGGATGAACTTCATGATAATCAAATCCCCCTCTCCGTACAACGGTATCATTGGGAGACCTGGAATATCATCCATTCGCGCCGTGCCATCCACAGCGCATGAGATGCTCAAGTTCCCAGTGGAAGGAGGTATTGTCACCCTTTACAATACCACCATACCACCCAAAGAATGCAACGCAGTGACAAGTGACGTAAGCGTTGTCCCAGAACAGCGCGCAATTAAAGTCCCAAACCTAACGGTCGCCATTCACCCTGAATACCCGGATCAACAGGTATCTATTGGCGGGTCTCTGTCTGACAAAGGCAGATCAGCTATATGCGCACTCTTGCAAAATAATTTGGATATTTTTGCATGGGAACCAAAGCATATGACAGGAGTGCCACGCTCCATCACGGAACATAAGCTGCAAATCCGACAAGGATATCCTCCAATACGACAGAAAAAGCGCGGACAAGCTCCAGACCGCGCAAAAGCCATCCTGGAAGAAGTACATAAACTAGTAGATGCAGGCATCATGCGTGAAGTCTACTACCATGACTGGCTCTCTAACCCAGTGATGGTAAAGAAGAGCGATGGCAGTTGGAGGATGTGCGTAGACTTCACAGACCTGAATAAAGCATGTCCACAGGACTGCTACCCGCTTCCAGAGATAGACTGGAAGATCGAGTCTCTGTGTGGATATCCCTTCAAATGCTTCCTGGACGCATATAAGGGATACCACCAAATTCAAATGGCGGAGAAAGACGAAGAAAAGACGGCCTTCCACACAAGTCAAGGGGTCTACTGCTACACAAAGATGCCCTTCGGCCTAAAAAACGCAGGAGCAACATACCAAAGATTGGTGGACACTGCGTTCGAGAAGCAAGTCGGACGCAACTTGGAAGTCTACGTCGATGATCTCGTCATCAAAAGCCATACAGAGGAAGAGCTAGTGCGCGACATGGAGGAAACGTTCAAAACACTGAGGAGAATCAACATGAAATTGAACCCCAAAAAGTGTACGTTTGGCGCTACGGAAGGCATGTTTCTCGGGTATTTGATAGAACCCGATGGGATCAAGCCTTGCCCAGAGAAGACTCAAGCAGTCATTGACCTCCCCTCACCGCGCACACTGAAAGAAGTTCAGTCACTAAACGGCAAGCTAGCCGGACTGAACCGATTTTTATCCAAATCAGCAGACAAGTCACTTCCCCTATTCAAGACACTCAAGAAGTGCACCAAAAAGGGAGACTTCAGGTGGACTGCGGAAGCAGAAGAAGCCTTCCAACAGCTCAAACAACACATAGCAGCACTCCCAAAACTTGTCGCACCCAGACCAGGGGAAGAGCTGATCATGTATCTATCTGCGACCCAAGGAGCAGTCAGCGCAGTGCTATTGACAGACAGGAACTCCGTCCAAACACCCATCTATTTTGTTAGTAAGGCGCTGAAGAAAACGGAGATTAACTACACTGCAATGGAGAAATTGGTCCTAGCCTTAGTGTTTGCAGCGAAAAGACTGCGCAGGTACTTCCAGGCGCATCCAATCGCTGTTATCACAGACCAACCCATCAAACAGGTTATATCGAAACCCGACGCATCGGGACGCCTACAAAAATGGAGTGTGTTACTGGGTGAGCATAACATATCATACAGACCGCGCACTGCAATTAAAGGGCAGATATTGGCCGACTTCATCATTGAGAAGCCGGATACAGACACTCCACCTGCGACAAGCAAGGAGGAACTTCAAGAACCATGGATTCTATTTACTGATGGATCCTCATGCGTAGATGGATCAGGAGGTGGCCTTATTCTCACCAACCCAGAAGGAGTTGAATTCACCTACGCACTGCGTTTCGAATTCACAGCCACGAACAACGAGGCAGAATACGAAGCACTCCTAGCTGGGTTACGCATCGCAACTCAAATGGGTGCACGCAACCTAGAAGTAAATGTCGATTCGCGGCTAGTGGCTAACCACGTGTCAGGAGAATATATAGCAAAGGAGGAACACATGATCCAATACCTCGAAAAGACCAAATCTCTGATCCAAAACTTCGATAGATTTATCATCAAGCAGGTTCCCAGGAGTGAAAATAGGAAAGCAGATGCGCTGAGCAAGATTGCATCCACCAGTTTTGCGCATCTATCAAAACAAGTTTTGGTGGAAACCTTGAAAAACAAGTCAATCACAGAGATGGAAATATCCACGGTGATAGAAGAGGAAAATCCTACGTGGATGACACCGATCATTGACTTCATCAGCAAGGGCATACTTCCCCAAGAACAGAAGGAAGCTCGAAGAATCCGACGCACAGCGCAGCGATTCGAGCTCAGAGACGACGTCTTATATAGACGCTCATTCCTACAACCATGGCTTAGGTGTGTTGGACCTCTCCAGGCAGACTATGTACTTCGAGAGATCCACGCAGGTTCATGCAGCATGCACTCAGGACCACGGTCCATTGTAGCGCGCGCCCTAAGGTCTGGATACTATTGGCCAACTATGCACCGTGACGCACGTGACTTGGTACGGAAGTGCAATGATTGCCAAGTTCACAGACCTATTCCGCGCCGACCACAACATGAACTAACACCTATTACATCGCCATGGCCCTTCTACAAATGGGGTATCGACATCGCTGGACCTTTCCCCATTGCCGCAGGAGGATTGAAATTCCTCATTGTGGCAATAGATTACTTTACCAAGTGGATCGAAGCAAAGGCAAGTAGCGACTATAACAGGTAACCAGGTGAAACGATTCGTGTGGGACAACATAGTATGTCGCTTTGGATTACCTGGAGAAATTATCTCTGATAACGGAAAACAATTCCGTGATAACCCGTTCAAAGATTGGTGCGAACAGCTGAACATCACGCAACACTTTGCATCAGTAACTCATCCACAAACCAATGGTCTGGTTGAGCGCGCAAATAGAAGCCTAGGTGAAGGAATCAAAGCGCGCCTGGACAGACACAAAGGTAGATGGGTAGAAGAACTATCACATGTTCTCTGGGCGCACCGAACAACCATCAAGGTTAGCAACGGGGACACCCCCTTCTCTTTGGTCTATGGGACAGAAGCTGTTATACCAGCTGAAATTGGAATGCCAACCATCCGTACTGCGGAAGTTAACGTGGCAACCAACGACGATGAGCGGCGCATAGACTTAGATCTATTAGAAGAGCGACGTGAACGCGCAGCAATACGCGAAGAGAAAGCCAAGTCGAGAATGAAAAAATACTATGATACCAAAGTACGCAGCACTTCATTCAGACCAGGCGATTTCGTATATCGCGACAATGACTCAAGCCGCGCAGAAGACACTGGTAAGCTAGGACCAAAGTGGGAAGGACCTTACGAGGTCATAGAAGCACTTGGCAATGGAGCGTACAAGCTACGCGACAAGGACGGACGTGAGCTACAGCGAACATGGAACGTCCGCAACCTTAAACGGTGCTATCTTTGAAGAAGGCTACGGCCCAACATGGACACTCATGCGCTTTAGAAAGTGCCCCCAATAAAGATCCATGTAATTTTATTTTTTAAGTATTATCTAGATAAGTATTCTTTTTCAAAACTTGCAAGTATTAATAAAACGTTATGGTTTCTAGCTAACTCCATAACACATTTAACTTTATTGTTTGCATCTTTTATCATCGTGTTTCAATATTGTTATAATCTTGCCTACATGGCGTGCATGCACACACTAAGACCCACGATGGCAGAAAGGATGAGTTAACCTAATAAACAACTCGTTGAGTAAGAGGGTTGCAAACCCATCAACATCGGATCACGAATCCTTGTTAAACACCTTGCGCTCAAGACGTTGGCGCAAGTTCCTTACGCACCCCACGACGGTTGCGCAAAAGGGCACACTGTGCGCGTTTAACAACTCAGGAAGTCAAGACTTTTGACTCCTTAAAGTAAAATACGACAAGTAAAATTACAAAAATACATAGACGACTATGATTTCTTTCTTTACAATAAGTTAGACAAATTCAATACACGACTACGGCCATTATTTAAGGAAATTCATACACGATTATGATTCTTCTCTTTCTAAATACGCTTAGACACTTAAAGATATCTTCACGCAAAGATACATAAGTCATACAAGATCTACGAGGTCAAAAGCATAAGTATTTAGAAGTTACAAAAACACTAAGTACAAAAAGCAACCTTTTATTTATAGAATACGTTTCTACAAAAGGACTTGTACAAAAAAGTTAAATACTATATGTACGCCTTAACTGGCTGGAGCCGCCACTCAAAGCCGCTTCCTTTGCATCCGCGAGCCTTTTCAACAACTCTGCATCATCAAGGGAAACAGTGGCCACGCAGACAGGCACACCATCGGATCTAGGCTGATGCGCAGCGCCTATGCCGCACATAATGGCCTTTCCTTTCTCGCCTTTCTTTCGTGCGAGCCTGGAAACATGCGCATTTAGCGATCTTTGCAAAGAAATCTCTTTCTCAATACGGAAAGGATTCAGAATGTCACGAGGCTGAGCAAAAATGGGTACCTTCAACTGCGCTACATCAGGCTTCAAGTAGAAGTCCACCTGCTGATCTGCATCATCCTGCAGATGCCTAGGAAGAGTAAGCCCCGCCATGATCACGCTGATAGGCTGATCCTGATCACGCTCCAAGAGAGCGATATGCGGAAGCTCAAGCTTTTTTAAATCTTCCATAGCAGCAACAAGCTCAGCTCGGGCATCCGCCTTGTACCCAGGGACCTCCGCAAGCGGCACGGTCAATAACTTGTCCTCAGCAAGTTTGTCCGTGGCTAAGGTCTTACCATGTGCAATAGCGCACTCCACAACCTTGCCAAAGGAGGTGGTGACCTCGGGATGTTCCAGCGTGCACATGGCGGCAAGGCGAAGACCATTACTGATCAACCACCTACCAAAATAACACAAGTGTTAATACGAGAGAGGATATAAATATATACAAGTTATACGGAAATATATCAGCATGTACCTGCGCTCAGCCACAGACTGAACCAAATGAGGGTATAGCTCCTCATCATACTCGACGCTGAGCTTACGGAGCTTCTCCTCCTGCATCTTCAGCGCAAGCTCCACTTTGCTACGGAACTCTTCAATATTGGCAAAGTGCTTGCTCCTATTCTGTTGCAAGTACTTCAGCGCCCATAAAGAATTTCGCCTCTGAAGATCCGCAGCAGCACGCTCCTTCTCCAGCTCAGCCATCACAAACATCTTCCCCTCCCCCAACCTTTGCGCATACGCCTCTGCGCGCTCCATTTTAGCCTTGGAGCTCAGCTGCTCAGCTTTAGAGCTTGCTAATTCAGCCTGCACAGACGCTAATTGCGCCTGCAGTCTGGAAACTTCCTCAGACTTGTGCACCCTTGCTTGCGCCACCAGCTCAGACTGGCGCACAGCGATAGAGGCAAGCTCCTCCATCGTAGAGTCAAATGGACTTGACTCCACTTCAACATCCCTCGGTGAACGCGCCCCGTCCAGAGCATGACTCACCTCGGGTGGCGCACTCCCATCTAGGACGCCACCGTCCTCCACAGGCTGTTCACTGCACAAAGCATCAAGAAACAAGGTTAGCGCACGGTCGAGCATACACAAAATCCTAAGGAATTGCTAAAAAATACTTACATGGGGGGAGGAGTCGAGGACACGTCCTTCTCCTTCTCAGTCTCAGTCGTAGACACACCTCCACCAGACTTCTCAACATCCACACTGAGGACACGAAGGAACAAAGTTAGCACAAAATATAACTTGACAAAAGTTTATAACTAATAACTAAGGTACTTACTTCAGCTGCACCTCAGTAAAAGACGAGCTTCCCCCATCCTCAGTCCGCGGCCTCTTGGAAGGCCCTTCACCATCACTGCCAAGCGCTCTCTTGCGCGTCAGTGGGGAGCTCTCCTCCATCTCACTGTCAGTCTCCTCTAAATGGATCACCGTTTCAGGAAGAGGAGGCTGCGCAGCGTCAGGACCTGGCTGCACAGGAGGAGCCACCTCCTGTATTGGCTCAGCTACGATCACATCAGGGGAGCCTTCGGGATCTGGGATAACCAGATCCACGACGCGCCCTGCCGTCGCCTGCAGAATAGTCTGCTCACCATCCCCCAAAGGACGCACTCCCACTGCCACGGAACGCGGATTCTCCAGACGTACAACCGAAAAAAGGTCCATCTCTGCGCATAAAATAGACAAAAAGAAGCAAGTTACATAAAGTATGGAAAACGAAGAAATGCTTACACTAATAACGACAGTAAGGCGACAGAAGGAGCACCCACCCGTGCCATCCGCATTCAAGAATGTGGGAACTTCTGTCTCATGCTCAAAGTAGTTGCGACTGATGCCCATGTGCACCAGAAACGCTTCCGGATATGGTTTGATCGGAAGGCGGTTCTCATCTATGATCGCCGCATGATCCACGTTATACCACGTCTCAGGGGGGCGCTCATCTTTGGGCAGATTGGCACGGGTGTAAAACAGAAAGTGGGAAGGAAAGACGGCGGCGTCAATCCAAAAGAACTTCTCCCTCCAGTCTTTGAGTTTATCCACCTTCTGCACATAGCACTGCAACTTGCCTACGCGCTTGGAGAAGGTAACCCACCCATTTGACCACGTCGCGTGATAGAACGCGCGGAATAAGTGGAGGGACGGGTGAACCGCTAACAAGCGACAGTTCACCTCAAAATTAGCAATCTTCCCAGCACCAATACAATGCAACTGGGAGATGTGGAGGTCGTAATAATGGAGTATGTCACTCAATAACACGGAGATGGGGACGCGCTGATTCGCCCACTCGAAAAAGCGCGTATATAACCCCACCTTCCCGGCAGGGAAATCCGCGATGGTGTCATTCGGACCTGGTACCTCTGGGCGCAGGCCCAAAGGGATAAAATAATCCGAAGTGAACTGCATTAGTTCATCCTCGGTTATGTTAGAATGGAAATCATGAAGTTGCGCTACCATTTTGTGATTCAGACTATGTGCGCACGCGCTATTACCTATGAATTATCGTTCTTGAAAGCAGAATTGAAGATATAAAAATGGTGGAATTGTGATTTTTTAACTGTGGACGTCACAGTGAATGAGAGGCGGTAGTTTATATACTTTTCCTATCCACCGCAGATGAGTGACACGTGTATCCCACTAACTCAAATCGTGTGGCTAGGATAAAGGACGGTACAAGACAAGTGGGCAACCTCTCCATTTCCCAAGGTACCCAAATTGCACTTTTTTGGACTAGATACATGATACGTGTATTTTAGGCGGTATATTTTTGAAAGCTTCCCGCGTACGAGTGCGGAATTAATTCGACACGACTTTAGTCTAGCATCCGCAGGTTTTACCCTGCGCATACTAGACTGGGGGGACATGATGACGTATAGTCCATACCCGGGTCACGAACCCGATTAGTAAACAATACTAACAGTTAAGCCCACCACGTATGGGCCGCAACTGGACTACCAGTTATGCGACTTGGGTCGACAAGGCCCAAGCCCAAAGTTATTTCCGGATAATATATGGAGTATCTTCTAAATAAAGAGGATATATACCAAATATCCGATGTCGGCTAACACGCCGAGGAGTAGGGAACACGAAACCTACTAGGGTTTCGTGCATATATAAAGGGCATTCCAGCCCTCGGTAGAGGTACGATCTTCAATAAACCCTAACCCTTTACTAAACCCTACATTCGATTACTTACTCTCACGCCGGAGGATAATCGGGGGAGACAATCCCTCGATAAGCCTAACGGTGTTTGTTCTCTTTTCTTAGTGCGCAGGTTCCATCGAGCATTAAGATTCAATTGGTACGAGAATAGAAGTCCTATCAAGGAACGCCCAACTTTTGTATCAACAAAATACATAGTGTTTATGGTATGTTCAGTTAGGAGAATCAAACTTTTTTTTTATATTGTTTGATTAAAGATAACTATATCTTCTAATCTTCCTAAAGATATCAAGGTTAGAAAATTGAGTATGAATTGAATATACTCAATTAAGACTCCAACCTAGAAGATCAATAAGACACCATTTAATATGGAATGTGATCAATCACATTAAGTCTTAAAATTGAAGTTCAGAATTTGTTAAACTACTTGTTGGGTAGGTTGTTAACAAATTAAGGTTAGGAACTGTCAATAAGTATTTGTAAAAGTCCCAAAAGAGAACAAGTTTGTGTTGCTCTATTTGCTAAGCATTTATAGGTAATCTATAAATTGCAAAAGGCAAGTGGGAGTTTTATCTTGATAAGATAAAATTACAAGATACATAATCTTCTAAATACACTAGCAAGATCATTATAAGGATTTAACATGTTAGTGTTAAATCTCAAGATATGGAATTCTTATTCATAGATCCGTAAGGGTATCTCAAATATTTGTAGAATATGTTGAGGGTTATGAGTTACAGGATAGTGATATGCCTGTTAATAAATTGCAAATGTTATTTGGCAAATTACTCATACTATGAATAATTAGATGCAGTCCAAGAAGATAACTAGTTTGGAAACGTAGTTGATCTTAAACTCTATAGTTACACTATAGAATGAAAATGAATTTCTACAAAGGAAATGAAAATCCAAGTGATTTAAAATTCTTGTGTAGAAATCATATGGACAAAATTTGTATACATATTTAATATGTGAAAAGATTATCAATCGCAATTAAGCAATTAAATGTGATTGAGATTCTTTCTAAGCACATTAAATATATAAAGATTATGATTGTCATTATTAGTTTCATTTATATGAAGTTAATAATGGAATATCAAAACTCTTTCTTTAATAATTACTTGAGCGAGGACGAAAAGTAATTGAAAGAAGTGTTTGAATTCAAATAATCTTTAATAGTATACAAAAGTGCAAATCATTTGTAAATGGATTAATGCATGCATCTAGAAGATATACTTAATTTTAGTTATTAAATCTAGTTTGATTTATAATTAAAATTAAGATATTTCTTAATATTCCTGAAAGCTAGTGGGAGTGATGTATTTATTTTCTTATTTCATATATGTTATATAACATATGGGAAGTAACATTCCATTAACATTAACATTATATGTTAAGACTAAGTTTGGAATGAAACTTCACATGGAAATTTAGGAAATAAAACCTTGAACATTGTGTTTATTGATTATAAACATAAGCGGTAAAATAACTGATTCTAAAAGAACATGATATTCTATTAGAAGATCTAGATAGAAACATATCTTGAAAAAGATATGACATGAATAAATCTAAGGTTGACGAAATGATTATTCATGTACATCATGTTGCTTGTTGTATCATGCTTGCTTGCGAGATGATTGACAACATTAGTATCTAATTGGAAATTATTAGATAGCTAAGTGTAATGGATATGGTTTAGAATTTACATCCTCAGCCTGGATTTGCTCCAAAATTCTAAATATGAACCATATGGCAAGTTATTGCTTGATTGATATTGTGGTCAAATCTTGAAGGATTTGAAGATATCAAACATTACACGATAAATGTTAAAAGTTTACGGAACTTTTAAAAGAGCATATTGTTGTTTGATACAATGATGCTAGTAAGATTGAGATGACACTCAATACTAGTCATGGTGGGAGCTCATCCTTATTAGGAGACCATGTATACTAGTTATGCTCAATATGAGCATGGTTGCATTATACATAAAGAATTAGAATACTTTAACTACAAGGTTTGGTAGTTTAATTGTCATAAATTCGTGCATGAGGATGTCACGCATTTTACGAAGTATGTGGCAATATCTAGATAGATGAATGCACACATACAAGTATTTCATTATTGAAATAAGTATTCTCAAAATTCCGATAGATCAACATTAGTTGATTTATGCCTTGTCAACAAGTATGTGGAACATGACTTGTGGCATAATTCACTAATAAGAATTGTCATGCATTGATCTAGTTAGTAATTGGATAAGGGATGTTAAGCAATATTATCTTAATGAAATAAAGTGTGGATAACGTTTATTCTCATTAATAATATTGTATCCTATATTTGCATGTTTAAATCCGTGAATAACTTATGTTATTCTAAATAGTCCGTTGTCAATTAATAATATGGGAATATTATTAAACTAAGACAAATGTGAGGATTGGTAGAATGGACTGTAGGTTGAGACACCAATATCACATGATATTCAATATTGGATAAATTGAATATAGGACTTATCCCAACCATATGATTATACTTTATGGATCGTCGTCATTAAGTAAATCATGAATATTTATCCTCAGACTTGAGATACCAGGTGACTGCCGAGGATGTAGCTCATTTTCTGTAAGGTAGTCTAACGCTATCCGTAACAGGTAGTTATAAGGGCTATTTTCGGAGGTGATGCAAAGTTCGAGGGTCACGCTCGTAGTCAATAAAGGATTTGTTCCTTCAAATTTGTTTTGAAGTATAATACTGTTGGGCCCCTCGTAGGGTTGACAATATGTTTGTGTGGCCACACCCAAAGTCTATCTGGAAGACGTTCAGATGATTTGGTAATCTTGATCAATTAATAATAACGAGAAACAGAATAGTTAATTATGGAATGACCTTGATCCATATTCATATTAATGCGGTATTAGAAACAAAAGGATAAGTATGATGATAATATCATCACGTGGTTTTTCCAGGAAAACCATACTCGGTTCAGGCTGGGGGCATTGGGATCTGTTAAGCTAGACTAGCCCATATCATTACTATATTAATGAATATCCAAGTGGGAGCTGTTAGAGTTTATGGATAATAATTAATATTTGTATGTCCGGTTTCGAACCCGAGACTTCGGGATTGCACACATTACGTATGAGTCTCAATGTATTAATAATTAATATAATTATTTATGATTAATTATTAAATCACAAATATTTACATGGTCGAACAAGAAAAGTGAAGGGGGTTGAGTGTCGATTTTTAGAACTTGAGGAGGTGTTAGACTCAAACTTGGAGAGCAAGTTTAGAGTGTATATAAACCCCTCATAGCTTAATATAATCGGTCGACAATATGAATATCCCAAAAACCGATTATTTTTGCTCAATATTATCGACACAATATTTATCCCAGACGATTTGACTTTTCAATTGGTTCTCCAAATTCTATCCACTGACAACATAGTAAAAGGGCTTATCACATGCACATGCATGTGGTATTAATTGTGTTTCTTGCATGCGTGTATAGAAGCATTTAATTTGTTAACCCTTTTATATACATGTTAACGTACAGTACAGTGGTGTATCCATATGGGGTTCGATCATGTATTATATAGAACATCAAACCCTAGGTGTTGTGATGTTTTATTTGTGATACATGAACCTAGCTTTTCACATTGAGACGCTAGTAATACGTGTGTACAAGAACGGAGTACAAGCTTACTTTAGCTTGTTGTGACTTGCCCTATTCGACCTTAATAAAGTCGATCCATCCTTAAACCCAATTAGGGTTTATATTGTTCTTGGAGCACGTGATTCCTTGTTCTTGCTAGGAATCGAAAAGGTACGCATCTATTTAGTTTTTATGTTAATTAATTATATGTTATTGTAGATCTATCCGCTGCGCATACTTGTGATGATTATGTGTTTATAGTTTATTTATGATTCACATATTCCAACTAAATATCCCCTCCAAATTCCTACAAAATTAGACACAAAATTACAAAATTTTTACCCCAACTAGATGCACCCTAACCTTTTCCTTTCTATCTTAAGTCTCTAAAAAATGACAGTACAGAATAGTATAATTGCAAAATAATACTGAGTAACCAATTTGGCAATAGCCCTTTTTATATTATCTAAACAACCCATTTAGGAAGCATTCCGAATCAACCCCTGTAATCCAACAATACAACTAATTTCTTACTTTATGCACATAATCATAATTTCATTTTTGGGTAACCATGCTTTCCACCTTACCACCACAGAGTGTATGTTTGACGCGGAGTGTCGTGGAGCTTTTTGGGGTGGCGAGCGGTGAGCAACGGGCATTTTGATTTTTATTGGTCGTTCGACAAAAAAGCGGTGAGCTGCAGCTACTTTTTAGGAAAACTAATTCTCCAATGCTTATTTAAGAAGTAGTGAGTTGTTGCTATTGCTACTTTTAACAAACAGACTCATACACCTAAACTAGGTAAAACCCTCCCCTTTTGGGAAGAATGGCGTGGCTGGGATTGTTTGCACCAAGCAAGTAGATGAATTGAATGAAATTCAACTTGATAGCTCTCACATTCCAGTACAAAAAAGTTTGGATGGTGATAATAGTATTTTCCAAAGTTCATTACCTACAACTGAAAATTTGAGAAAGTTTAGCTTGGGTTACTAGCCAATCCGTGGACTTAACCCTCATAATTACTCACTCCATTTCTCCATATTTCTTTTTCACATTGTCCAATATTAATTTTGCACAACTAAAAATTTGAGAAAGTTTAGCTTGGGTTACTATACATTATTAGAAGTCCTAAAGAAAGTATAATTTAATTAGTTTTTTTGAAATAAATTAAAAAAGAGCAGGGATCGAACTTGGGTCTTTTGCCTCACAAAGCAACGCCCCAACCATTGGACTAATCGTCCAGTGGTGTAACCATACCATTTCATATTTGTTTTAACATTTTTTTCGTTGGATTTAATATTCGTTTTTATATGTTTTCATCCGCTTTTACATGTTTCATACGATTTTGTCTGGTTTTTATATGATTCTATCCGCTTTTCATACGGTTTCATACGTTTTTATCCGTTTTTGTATGTTCTCATATATTCTTATACGTTTTTGTACTTTTTAGTACCTTTTATACATTTTTACACGTTTTGTACGTTTCTTACGTTTTCATACGTTTTTATCCGTTATCAACCATTTATATCCATTTTCATACGTACAAAAACGTATATAAACATAAAAAAACATAAGAAAACAGACGAAAATGTAAAAAAAACATACAAAAACATATGAAAACGTATGAAAATGTAAGAAAGAAAACGTATAAAAACGGACAAAAACGTATAAAAACAGACGAAAACAGAAGAAGAAAAAAAACGTAAGAAAACCAGCGAAAACGTATAAAAATGTAAGAAAATGGACAAAAACCGGTAAACACGTATGAAAACGTTGAAAAACGGATGAAAACATATGAAACATATTAAAACGGATTAAAACGTATAAAACGGACGAAAACGTATAAAAACGGATATCAAATCCAACGAAAAAAAAGTTAAAAGAAATATGAAACGGTATGTTCACACCAGTGGACGTTTAGTCCAGTGGTTGGGGCGTTGCTATGTGAGGCAAAATGTCCATGTTTGAACTTTGCCCATTTTTTATTTATTTCAAAAAAACTGTCGTTAGTCTTTAAGACTAGCGGTGCAATTTGTTTTTGCCACGTTAGTCCTGAGGACTAACAGTGCAAATATTTTCTCTCGCTTTAGAAGATAACGGAAAATAATTTGCACCGTTAGTCCTCAAATTAACGGAGGGATGTATGGTGGTTAATGTTTATTAACATAGGGATGTATGTATGTGTCTCAACTTGTCTTCGATGGATTTATATTGTGAAATGGGGTAAACTACATGAATGTATTTTGGAGTTTACTATATATAATATAAAGAAAAGATATAAAGATGTCTAAGTGTATATGTGTGTCACCAAAATCTCACATATACTTAACCATATAATTAGAGTAAATTTCAAAAATCATCCTTTGGTTTGGCCAAATTGCACGTTTCGTCCCTGTGATTCATTAAGTGCAAAAATGGTCCGGATTTGGCACTGTTTCATGCACTTTTGGTCCCCCATGTTAACCGGCGTTAAGTGAGTTTCATTAGCACTTACACATTAGCCGTTTTGGCTAACGATCGTTGCAGCTCTCATCCTTTAAACTAACGGCCAAACCACAAGGACAATTTCTACAATTTATGTTGTGTTTGTTTTTTTTCAAAAGGTCTGAATAGATCTGAAGTCTGAATACATCTAAATTCGGTCAGACATTTTCAAATTCAGACTGTTTGTTTTTTTTCAAAAGGTCAGATCTGAAGTCTGAATACATCTAAATAGGGTCTGATTCGGTCAGACATTGAATACCATCTGATTACATCTGAAAAGCCTAAACTTTACACCTACTTCTTTTCAATCCTTATCTCCTCATCTTGGTCTTGCTTTTTGATTAATAATCACGAATGGAGGGTCTTTTGGTTTGTTTTATAGCGAAAGGATTGTTTTTTGTTTATTCAGACATTTTATAAAAACAGACAGTCTAAAATAATTCAGATTCAGACTTTTGGACTACTTTTCATATTCAGAAGTGGTATTCAGATTCAGACATAAAACCTCTTAAAAAACAAACAGCACCTTACTCTTTTTTTTCGATTTTTTTTTTCAATTTTTTTTCGTCCGTTTTTTTTTTCAAATTTTTTTTTGAAATTTTTTTCGTCAAAAAAAAAATTCGAAACTTTTTTATATACGAAAAACGTTTTTTATATGTTTTTATATACGTTTTTTTTATAAAAATTTACGCTCTTTATACGTTTTTTATACTTTTTTTATACGTATAAAAACGTTTTTTTAGAACATATAAAAACGTATATGTTTTTATATGTTCCAAAAAAACTTTTTGTGCCAAAAAAGTGTTTTTTATCCAAAAACAAACTTTTTTCGAAAAACAAAATATTTCGAAAAAAAGTCACATGACGAAAAAAAAATCGTATAAAAACGGACGTAGAAAAAAAATTTCAAAAAAAAAAAAAAAAAATATATATATATATATATATATATATATATATATATATATATATATATATATATATATATATAGTGTAACTTTCAAACGAGAACCATTTTAACTGCAAGAACTGCGAAAACCTCTTTTTAGCCATTAGATGAGTTGATCAATGGTTAAAAACGAATGTGCCATTTATGTAAATAATAAAAGATAAGGTAGATTGATGTAACTGGTGTAAGGTTAATTTAGTCATTTGTTCACTCCTAAAAAAATGCAAAAAAAATATGCAGGTTTATATCATAATAAATATTTCCTCTCTCCTCTCAAAACCTAAAAACCGCCTCCTCTCTATGCCGCCTCCCTCTAAAAGCTACAAACTGCCATCTTCTCGATCTGTTGTTCGACAATGGAAGATCCCACCAACAAGATGACGATCTCGATCTGTTGTTTCTAAAGGTATGTTTTCTCTTGAATTGAAAGTTGAAATTTTCAATCCAAAATTAAGATTGATGTTTTTTCTATATCTTTGAAAGTTATAGATCCGTGTATTGTATTTTATAGATGTGATGTTTTTTTATATATTTCAGGTCTGCCAATAATAGGCGGTTGTTTGGAGTTAAGGAAGGCCATTGTTGGTGCTAATCTTGTTTGGTGTAATGACTGGAACGAAGGTCTCAAAAAAAGGATTGTTGTGTTTGTTGGAGGGTATGTCTGTTTATTTATTTTTATATAATACAGTAGTTCAAGTTTAGTTTTAGATCTTAATGTGTGAAACGAATATTATACCATATCGGTAAAAAAATCTGACTTGACAGCAGAAGTTGTTTCATTTTCACACACTTTGTTAGAGAAATACATGTTGTACTGCGCTCTCATCCAATCTTGGATGTCCATTGACTGCAAGGAAAAAAGGGGAATTATCATTTTAATATTTGAGTGTAAATTGTGATATAATGTGTGAAACGGAACTGCAGTCCCTAGGTTTTGTTATTGATGAACTAATTTCTTCGCTATGCATTTTTGCTGATCAATATTTGAATTGCTAATTAAGAGATAGCAAGCGCTACTGGTATGTTTTTTGTACTTATTGTAAAAAAACATATGTGTTTTATAAAAAAAAACATATGTGTTTTATAAAAAAAACATATATGTTTACGTATAAACCATATATGTTTTGCGTTTGGATTATAGAACATATATGTTTTATGTTTGGATTATATGTTTACGTATAAAACATATATGTTTTGTGTTTGCCAAATAAGTATGTTTCCTAAAACATACATATACTCATGTACATGTATAATTTTTAATAATATTATGGTTGCTAATTTTTGTACTTTTCTTTGTATCAGGTGTAATTACAAGAATGGTCACGGCTACAAGTGTGCATGTATGTCCGACTTTTGAAAAAATGTTGACGGCTATTAGTGCTCACGTGTATAGATCGATTAGATTCATGTATTTATGCTTTTAGAAATTTGTATTTTAATTGTATTTCAATCGATATCGAAGTTTGTATATAACATTTATGTTCTTGGTTTGTTATAAATTTCATTATATTAAAAAAGCTATATGCACCTTGAAAGGGAAAAAAAAATATATATGCACTTTGGACTAACTGAAAACATGTATGCACCTTGACTATTTGGGAAAAAAAACATGCTTGCACCATGAGATTTTAAAATAACAAATGATTAGGTATAAAAAACATGTATGCACCATGACTATTTGAAAACATGTTACCATAAAAAAAAAAAAAAAAAAAAAAACTCCGAATTTTTAGATTTAAAAAAAAAACGGAAATTATATAAAAAAACAAAAATAATATGAAAATGTCTTTTACTAATATGCCCTTTTGAATTAAATAAAAATAACAAAATCATATGGAGCATTAAATGATGTACATTGTGTATTATTAGTTGTAAAAAGGTGGTTCTCGCAGTTCTTGTAGATAACATGGTTCTCGTAAGAAAGGGACCCTCTATATATATATATATATATATATATATATATATATATATATATATATATATATATATATATATATACGATTTTTGAAAAAAAAATTTCCATTTTTTTTTTTTTTTTTGACGAAAAAAAATTACAAAAAAAAAATTTGAAAAAAAAAACGGACGAAAAAAAAATTTCAAAAAAAAAATAAACGAAAAAAAAGAGTAAATTGCAAAAATCGTCCTTGTGGTTTGGCCGTTAGTTTAAAGGATGAGAGCTGCAACAATCGTTAGCCAAAAGGGCTAACGTGTAAGTGCTAACGGAACTCACTTAACGCCGGTTAACATGGGGGACCAAAAGTGCATGAAACAGTGCCAAATCCAGACCATTTTTGCACTTAATGAATCACAGGGACGAAACATGCAATTTGGCCAAACCACAAGGACAATTTTTGCAATTTACTCATATAATTATATATTATACCGAGATCATATTTCAACAAAAACATGGAGTATATATTAATATATTAAGTATACAATGCCGCGCGTGCGCGGGCATTAGAGGTAATTTTAATATTTAACAAGATTATAGTTTTAAAAATATATCACAAAATTGATTCAAGTCGTAAATGAATGTTATTTTTTGTCACAAAATTGCCAATTTCCGAAGTAATAGTATTATCTTACGGGTTTACATTATTAAACAAGTATAATTAGGAAACAGTCCGATTAAAATAAATTTCAAACATGGTTTTTTAATTATCACATGGTGTATAAAATATTAAATAGGTCACAACTTAAATTTAATCGGTTGGCTAGTCTTTGTTGTTTTAATACTAAAAGAAAAATGTTTATTTGGCAAATGCAATACGACAAATTCATCTTTGTTGTTAACATGATATTCCCCGATGATTTCACAGGCTATTTTGTACCGACTTTCAATGATTCCAAATATATACCTTGTCTATGAATGAAGATATATAGCAATTTAATTGAGTGATCGACAGATATTGGTTCAGGGTATATATTTGTTTAATTACTGCACAAACATGTGAGTTAGGATCACATTAGTTTATTTTCGTTCCAGGACGCCAACAACGACTATTCCTAGCTTCCAAGGCTCTATAAATTGCATTATACGTACTTCCCGAATAACTCATCACAACATAAAACATTTTATTAAACACACCATGTAGTTTAGTTAACTCTCCCAAACTTATAAGTTTTCATTTCTTTCTCTTTGATCACAAGCTGCATGCATGTGTTGGGATTTAACTTATAAAGTTTCAGGTTAACTAGCGACATAAGTCCCGTTCAATTGGACAACCCCAATTGAGCGAAACCATCTCGAGTACTTTGTAAATACATCGATAAAATTTTTGAATGGCGTATGTGTCGGGAAGAGTTATCATACCTGTTTTGGTATTCGTTCTTTTTTTCCATGAGTTTTGTTTCTCAAAAACAGGTATATACACGGTCTTCTTATTAAATTATATGCTAGTTCCTTATAAGTTACTAATGTCAATGACTTTAATTTGTGTGTATTTTTACTACAGATCCCGGGTATACATTCATGCATGAAGCAAAGAAAGCTCCAAAGATTTCATTTTACGATTACATTGTCATAGGGGGTGGTACCGCTGGAATTCCACTGGCCACCACTTTATCTAGCAAGTACTCGGTACTATTGCTTGAACGGGGTGGGTCACCTTATGAGAATACTAACATCACGGATCTATTTAGTTTCGGTAACAACTTTGCTGATACATCACCTGATTCTCCCTCGCAAATATTTACTTCAGAAGGTGTTATAAACACACGTGCACGAGTCTTGGAGGGTGGTACATGTATTAATGCAAGAATCTATTCTCGCGGTGAAGCGCAGTACATTAAGGAGGCTAGATTAACTGATAAGAAATTGGTTCTTGAGTCTTACGAATGGGCAGAAAAAGTAATGGTTTTTAAACCTCCCCCACAAGAGTGGTCGACAGTTGTACGTGCCGCACTTGTCGAAGCTAATGTCACACCGGACAATGGCTTTACTTATGATCATAAAATTGGGACTAAAGAAGCTGGTACCATATTCGATGAAAATGGGACACGACATACGGCAGCAGATTTGCTACAGTATACCAACCGCAAAGGCTTGTCTGTTCTTCTACATGCAACCGTTCACAAAATTTTATTTAAGACCAAAGGTTGGTACCAATTAATAGTCAATATATGGCAACATTTATATTAATTTTAAATTGGCTAAATGTTATTCGTACAGGAAGATCAAGGGCATTGGCATATGGAGTAGTGTTTGAGGACTCATTAGGGAATAAGCACAAGGCATATCTGAAAGGTGGAAGGAAGGATGAAATCATACTATTTGCTGGTGCACTTAGAAGCCCACATCTATTGATGTTAAGTGGTATTGGTCCAAAAGAGCAACTTGATGCCCTTAAGATCAAAGTCGTGCTTCAGCAGCCTTTAGTTGGTAAAGGCATGGCTGATAACCTGCTGAACGCAGTCTTCATTCCATCTCCCATTGCTGTTGTACCATCTGGAGTCCAAACTGTTGCTATTACGCGTTATGGTAGCTACATTGAGGCAGTTGGTGGCGTTAATTTTGTCTTTACGAAGGATCCTAACTATCAAGGATTTTCCCCTCAGGTAATTAGATTCTATTTCAATCTTCCACGTAAGAAATGTCATGGATTTCTTTAATTGAAAAACTAATAATTTAAAAAACAAAGACCCCGTAAATCTTACTACTATTTTGTGTACAGATGGGCGGGTTTCTATTTGAAAAAATTAATGGCCCTTTATCCAAGGGTGAGCTAAAGATTGAAAACCGTAATCCAGCTGACAACCCATCAGTAACATTCAACTACTTCAAGGAACCCAGAGATCTGATGAAATGCGTTAATGGGGTTAAAACAATTCTAAAAGCAGTTGAATCAAAAGCATACTCGAAATACAAGTATGCCAATATGACGGTCAAAGATATTCTTGATCTAAACATGAAACTACCTGGACCGGGCTTTGTACGTGGTAATACATATACATCCTTAGAACAATATTGCAAGGATATGGTATGGACTATGTTGCATTATCATTGTGGATGTCGTATTGGTGAAGTAGTTGATTATGAATATAAGGTTGTTGGTGTGGATGCTCTTCGAGTTATTGATGGATCAACTATAATAAACTCTCCAGGAACTAATCCTCAAGCTAGTGTTTTGATGCTTGGAAGGTACTTAATTATATTTGAAAGTACATCTACACTATCAATTTGATGTTTATTAGCAACCGCTAGTTAACCAAAATTTGGTTTCAATGTGATGCAGGTACATGGGAGTTACAATCCTAAGCCAACGGATTGCAAGTGAAGAAACACAATAGGAATTGATTATTACCGAAGTTTTCAAGATCGGGATCCTACTCATGATCGTTTTCGTTTTGCAAGATCGAGATCGTAATATCGGATCACGATCCTAAGATCCTACTATAATTTCATTTTCTTAATAGTCTTTGTAATATTATCAAAATCTACAATTTATTATATATCATAACGCAAAATTATATAAATGTTTTATGAAAATGTTGTCCTAAATTATTAATATGGAATGTTTAATATTATTAACATGTTGTATTTTTAAATTTTATAAAACATAATCCCTAACTTTGTAAAAAAAGGGTTCGAGAAAGTAAAATCGGATCGGATTAGATTTTAAGACCCTATGGTCAAGATCGAGATCTTATAATACCTTAATTTTGCTAAGACCCTACATAGGATCCGGATCGGTTTTTGTTTTGTAGTATCGTTAAATCGTAAAATACTAAAATCAGAATCGAGACATTAACAACCATGATTACGACATTTTGAGGTACAAGACACTTCTTGTTTCTAATAAGTAGAAGCTTCTTTCTCGACTATGGGCATCTCTCGAAGAGAGCTTTTAGGCCCATTTTAGAGACGTAAGCTTTTTGTGATAGTAAATAAAAGCTATTAAAATTAAAAGGTCTTGTTTGGATAATAAACCCAAGCTTATATAGATAGATAGATAGATAAAAAAGTAAATAAATAAATAAACTTAAAATGAAACGCTCTTTGATGAAGCGCCCAAAACTCCAAAATATTAAGCAGCTTTTTTAGAAATTTCATTACCTAAATGCCCTTCGTGTAATAACATGCCACTACACTTTTCTTTTATCATTGCTTAGAAACACTTGAATCCTTTTCGTGTCACCTTTTTTTTAATAAATAATCTATAATAATATAAGATTGAGTCTTCTTATTAATGCGGAGGCTTCAAACCCGTGTACCGTACAAGCAAGCTAAAGCTTCGAAGTTAATGCAGGAAACCATCTATAATATCAATGTTCTTGCAGTTTTAGGTATACAAAGCAACATGTCTCTTGATATCATCATCAATTTTTTGCACCATTTAACTTTCATTGTAATTAGTTTTGCACCATTTAAATTTGATTGTAATTAAGGTGATGATTATAAATAAGGTTGAGGCCTCATATTATCCCACCCAAACCCAAACCCAAACCCAAACCCAAACCTAATATTATTCACGCTCGGCATCATCATCAGAACACAATTTGGAGTCATGAATTCAACCAATTGCAACCTATTTCAGAAATTACAATTCTGTCTCTCACAGTCGAACTAAACATAAATCAAATCAATAAAGATCTCAGCTTTCTCTTTTGATAATCCAAAGATTTATTGTTTAACAACAAAAAAATCAAGAGAAATCATCATAATTCTATCAAAAGCAAAGCTTTTTTTTTATATATCCGAAAATCAAAAGAAAAAGACAAGAACAAATATGTCATTAAAATCCTTTTTGAAGCATAGCTTCTTTTACATCCAAAAAATAAGGAAAGATTTATAACAAATTTGTTATAATCGTTCTTTGTCTCGTTCTAAAACACACACAAAAAAAAAGCGAAAAACAACATGTAGAACCTACCCGAGACCCTCCAAAGGATCTTGAAGCCATAAACAAGCAATCTTGATGGATATTATTACACCCGTAACCCGATGAGGTATTATTTTATAATAAAGTAAAGGTAATAAATTATTTAGAATGTATTTTATAAACTACATGGTAAAGTTAAAAACTAGTATCAAGTAAGTATTAAGTTGTATAAAGATGTGTGGCTAAATTAGGAAAAATAAGACTTGAGGGGCCAGTTTTGCTATTTGTGCAAAGTTAAATAAATAAATATATATTACTAGATAATTAAAGAGAATTCCAGAAAATTTTAAAAGAGTGTGGTGTTGGTGTCTCTCCAGGAAGAAAAGAAGAGAGAGAAAGAGCAAAATTATGTTATTGTGCTAATAATCAAGGAATTAAGTAGAGAATCAAGCCCTAGACCCTCTAATCCTCCTAAGACATCTCAAGTAAGTAATTTGATGATTTTGTAATTAGGGTTCATGACTTGAATTGGGGAAAATTGATTAAATATTGATAATTTATTGAATTAATGTTGAATTAGGTGCTAATTAAGATTAATCCCCTTATGGGAAACAATTGAAGATAAAGCTTTGAATTCCCAAGTAGTGAGCTAGTGAATTATTGAGGTAAGTATATTGACTAAACTTGTTAATGTTTCATAATTTTAATTTATATTGAATTATGATGTTCTATGATGTAATGATCAAGGAAATTGTTAATGTTAAGTAGCTTGGATCCAATGCTAGAAAGTGTGTAATGTTAGCATAGTAATTATGCTTGATTAAGGTATGTTTAATGTTTGTGAATGTATTCCTTGATATGTTGTAGCTAGCAAAATTGTTAGTTATGACTTGTTAATGCTAAGTTGATGTCATATACTTACTAAGCGGTTTGCTTACGGATAAGTTTAATGATGTTTTGTAGGTTCGAGTGTTGAAGGCAAAGGTAAGGATATGGCTTAGGCATTATCCATGGTAGGAGTTAGCTTTTTGGGTTGGTAAGTAGAAGACCTAGTTTCTTGGACCAAGTGTGTCGAAGGTTGGAAGCCCCGGAAGTGTCGTTTTTCAACTTGGTATATCTTTTGTTTCATTTGGTCATTTTGATGTTGTGGTCTTTAAACTGTGTCCAAGTCATGTCTTATAAATGGTAGTAAATATGGTCAAGTTCTAATGGTTAAATGTTAATGGAATTGGAGTTTAAGGGGTGTTCGGTATTAGCCAATTTCACCCATTTTGGAATGTTATAGGTTAAAATTATGTAAGAACATTTTGTTATGCTTTGGTAATGTCATGTCAAATTGTATTAAGTATGGTTTTAGTGTGTAATGTAGAAATTTCTGGGTATAAGAGTGTACGGATCAAATGGGTCATATGGTGTAATTCCCTCATTTTTGTAAATCACGTATCCGAGTGTTGTAAATGTCGAAACTTTACGTTCTTATTAAATATATGATGTCTTAATAAGTTCTGGAAGTTCTAGTGTCTTTACGAGTAATAGAAGTCATTTTCCGAAAAATGGGTCAAAAGTGTACAAAGTAGGTATGCAGAAAAGGGGTGTTTGGAGTGCATAATGAAATTTCGGTTTGGAACCGAAATTTGGAACCAAAACTCCAACTTTCGGTTTGGAAGTGAAATTTGGAACCAAAACTCCAAATTTCGGTTTGGAAGTGAAACTGTGAGCAGATTTTGTCGGTTTTCGAAAAATCATATGTTTTTAACCGTAAGTCGTCACGGGTCGTGCCACCCGTCATTTCGAAGGTAATTGAGTATAGTTTCATTTAAAAAGTTCCAGATGTTTATAGATTTTTGTCAGCTTGTAAAAGAGTGACAGTGGGTCAGTTTTCAAGCATACTTTTTGCAAAAAATTTACACTTTTTTGGTCAAGTCGTTCAAGGGGTGTTACAGATTTCGTATTGGTGACGTAGTTGATTATGAATATAAGGTTGTTGGTGTAGATGCTCTTCGAGTTATTGATGGATCAACTATAATAAACTCTCCACGAACTAATCCTCAAGCTAGTGTTTTGATGCTTGGAAGGTAATTAATTATAAATGAAAGTACATCTACTGTAACAAATGATAATTTTTCATTTTAATAATAATGATTAATTATCAGAAAATGCGCATTTATTATTTTCTGACACTTGTTAATGAGGGATTATCTCATTTAATCACATTATCACACTACGATAACTTAAACATTGACACATGATTACAATACCATGGAACGAGCTCACACACGGACCACGAATACCATTTGTTGATAAAAATAAACCAAACGGACCATAATCTGGCGCGGGCTGGATTCAACGACTCTCCTTGGGCCGTTAGTCGTCTTCTCGAGCCCTGAGTAGACCTGTTCAACAAAGAGAACCCGTTAGGAGTGGACCCGAGGCCGTAGCCCCAGGATCCACCTCCGACGATCAAGTTAGTATCGGCGTGATATAACTTATTAGGGTAAGGTTTAGAGTAACCTGTTATGTATATCGTTGTATGATGATCTGAAGATGGGGATTCCAGCCGTGTATTTATAGGGCATGGATTAGGGTTTAGGCGTAGAGTGGGCCGCTGTCTGCCGGGCCTGGCCCACTTGTCGTGGGTCAGTCCAGACCATACGTCTACAAGCCCCCCAAGTCTAGTGTGACATAGTGCATGGCTATGTTATGCTAGACTTAAGTTCTGTTCATGGCCGCGTAGGCCCAATCAACTATGACGGCGTGACCATAACGTGCAGCCCAAATGCGACAGTGCGCACTGGGTCTGTGGTGCAGTGCGTGATGACCATGTTGGCGCATTCTTGTTGGCGCGACCTTATAGGCTCGTCCTTGTTGGCGCGACCTTGTAGGCGCGTCCTGAGTAACATTGACATTGCGATTGTGATTGTCTCACAATGGTGAAGGTGGATTCCGTATGCTACATCCTGGGTAAGGGCGTACCTTTTGTACCAGTAGCGGTGCAGCATGGTGCGACAGAAGACGTACTTCTGTGGCAGAGGTGTGCGCTGTGCGCGACAAAGATGTGCTGATGAAGCGAAAAGTGTACCGCTTTTAAGGGGTCATTTAAGCCCTAAATCGTATTTATTTGATCAAATATCGCCCTAAATCGTTCCTTTTGTCATTTTAGGTACTTTTGAGGAGAAATCTGGAAAAGGAGGCATTTTGGACGTTTTTGGAGCATAAAAGTGAAGAAAACGACAAAGTCTCAAAAATCGGCTAAAAGTTACCTTTGACGGCGTCAGATTTTACTCTGGACGGCGTCATGCCTTGGCAAGAAAAGGTGGACGTGAAATTTACTCATGATAAGCCAGTGAAAATTGCATGTAAATTCTGACGGCGTCACGCTTTAACCTGATCAAGGGCGTCACGGCTTAAATTAAAGAGGGACGGCGTCACGTTCAAGAGCTGACGGCGTCAAGCCTTGATAAGCCAGAACGGATTTTGGAGAGCTAAAGAGGGACGGCGTCAAGAAGGTCATCCGGGAACCCTAAAAGCGGCGAGGTGACGGCGTCACACTCCATAAGGTGACGCCGTCAGATCCAAAAGTCTATATATAGTTTTCTAATTTTTTGTCATTGAGTGGAGAGCTTAGTGTGGAATTTTTGGGAGAAAACCCTAAGACGAATTTAGCTTCTTTTTCAAGGCTTTTTGCCTTGAGATCTTCCATGTTACATTAAAAGATAAGTTATCAATTAATCATTCAATATGTCTATGTGTTGTTTGATTTTATCTTGTTCTTGTCTTTTGTTTAACATGTTAGGCTAGATTTATCTTGTGTTTGCTTAGATCTAATGAAACCTAGCTATTGATTATTGGTTATTAGTGTGTTATTAGTTGTATTGGATGATTGTTTATCTATGTTAGGCTTAAGAAAACTGGCTAACTTCCTATTCGGTAACTTGCTTGAACGTCTTAAGAAACATGAACCAAATGCGTACTAAAGGTTTTTATGGTTGTATTTAATGCACAAGCGAATTCTAGTGATCCCATGTTAGGAGCTTCCTAGCCGGCTCGACATAGGAGTGAAGTAGGAGCTTGTAGAGTTGGGGAAGTACGTACGCCACCCCACGATTGATATTAAGGAATACACCCGTCATCCACGCAACTAATACACACTAATCAACCGGTAAAAGATAGTTAGGGAGTAAGGAAATCTAAGTAAACACATTTCTCTACACATAAGTTTCTCACCAACATTTTATTTTCAGTTATTTATTTTATTTGCATTTGTAGTTATTTGGGTTAGTTGACTAGCAACTAATTCCGCCCACTCCTTCAAACCCGAGATTTTACTTGCTTTCATAAAAATATAAAAACATAAAAAAGAATCTTCCTCAACCCTTAGACCTATTAGAGTAGTCTTTCATACCTAACGAACACTATTCCCTGTGGAGAACGATCAATCCCCCGTACTTACCACTACACTATACTACATCGGTCAGGTACACTGCCTGGTGGGGTTGTAAGCCTCTTGAGATCCCTCGAGAGGTAAAACCTGTTGTAAGGTTGCAAAACCACGCATCAAGTTTTTGGCGCCGTTGCCGTGGAAGATGGTAATATCCTTAATCCCAACAACCCACCACCACAACAACCACCACCTCCTAGAGCCCGTACTTTAGGAGAGTATTCCCGTCCTAGCCACCATGGCTATCGAAACACCATTGAGCTCACTCAAGGAGCCAATATCACACCCTTGCGATCCGACACCATCCGGTTGGTGCAAAGCGGATGCGCATTCCATGGACTTCGATCTGAAGATCCTAATCAACACCTCAAGGACTTTCTTAAAATCGTTGATTCTATAGACCTTGATGTTGCCACTCGAGAGACGACCCGATTGCGTCTCTTTCAATTCTCTCTGCGGGATCAAGCTAGTCAGTGGCTAGAACGTCAACCCGCAGGATCCATCACCTCTTGGGATGATCTCACCACTCGTTTCCTTGCTCAGTTTTTCCCACCGGGAAGAACTACCAAGCTAAGGAATGATATCTTGATGTTCCAACAACGTCAAGGCGAAACTCTCTACGAGGCATGGACTCGATTCAAGGACTTACTCCAAAAAGTCCCTCACCATGGCATAGAACTTTGGCTCCAAGTCCAAATCTTCTATGACCATATCAATCTCTACACAAGGCAAACCATTGACCAATCGGCCGGTGGTAAGCTACGTGATCTAAGTGCGGAACAATCATGGGCTCTCCTAGAGGATCTTGCTCTTTATGACAACGAAAGTTGGAGTGATCCCCGTGATTTGAATAAAACGGTCAAGGCAATATCTTTGCCTTCGAACAATTCAAGCACTTCCGACCGTAGGATCATAGAACTTGAAGATCAAGTCAAGTTTCTTATGAAATCCTACGAGACTCCTAAACCTTCAAGCCAAGTGAACAAAATCACTTCTTCATGTGAATTATGTAGTGGTCCCCACGAAACTCGTGATTGCATGGAACTCCCCGAACAAGCTTTTGTGGACTACGCATCCTCGCGTACCGACGGAGCGGGAGACAAGTGGTACACTTTCAAACCCGAGCCAAACCCTTATGGTGATACATACAACCCTTCATGGAAAAATCACCCGAACCTTAGGTGGAAACAAAACCAAAACGCACAACAACCCAATTCTTCCAACCTACCTAATCGTTTCCAATCAAGCGGTTCCAACTCGAACCGTACTTTCAACAACAATCCTTCCGGCAATGGTAGTACCAATAACTTTGAAGGATTGATGTCCCAATTTATGGCATCTCAAGAAGCTCGGATAGCTAGATTCGAATCCGAATTCAATCAGCAACAAACTGAGATGACCAATAAAATTGACAACTTGTTGAAAGCCCTCAATAACCAAGTGCTATCACCTCCACATAAGGACGCTAGGAACACAAATAGCGGACCCCAAGTCAAAGACCCTTCTTCATCTAAACATGTCCACTTCGTCAACATTGTCACTATTAAACCAATCGATAGGAGCATGGAAGAAAGTGACAAGAATGAGGGTAGGATAGAAATGGAACCTAAGGATGAGGTTAAGAAAGTCGAGGTTGATAAGGAAGTTAAGAAAAGTGAAGTAGAGGAAGTAGATAATGACGAGGACTACTTCAATAGGCTACCCACTAAGGAAGAGCGCGCATATCATACAAACTTATTCGATGACCCCGAGACACCATACTTCCTAGGTAGACCAATCATTGAAATAGGCGACCCTTCTAATCTCAACATACCATGCAACATCGGACATTTGCATATGTGGAAAGCCTACATCGACCTTAGATCACCCATAAACATCATGACTAGAGCCCACTACAACTTGATAATGAAAAATCAACTTGGGTATAGGATGCTCCCTGACAAGGGTTGGATGAGTAACTTCACGGGAAGAGTTAAGGGATTACCGGTTTATGTAGGAAACTTCGCCTATGTCATCGACTTTGTAATTGTAGAAGATATCCGCCCAATAGTCGATGCGTCCTTATCTCAAGTGGTTTTTGGAAAACCATTTGTTGAGGTCTCTAGAATGACTTATGAACCTTCCTTAGGGATAGTTAGATTTAAGGATGAGACCGATGAAGTAAACTACCAAATGCCATATAAGATAGAACAATTCCAACACTTGTCAAATGTTGAGAAGGAGCTCAAGCAAGCGGTCTACTATAGGAATGATGAGGATAGAAATAAAGGAGTAGACT
Source organism: Artemisia tridentata subsp. tridentata (assembly GCA_021014915.2). Classification (NCBI taxonomy): domain Eukaryota; kingdom Viridiplantae; phylum Streptophyta; class Magnoliopsida; order Asterales; family Asteraceae; genus Artemisia; species Artemisia tridentata. The sequence continues at coordinate 221,180,619 of CP139505.1, read as the reverse complement.
ATGTTATGGAAAGAATATTCGGTTTCTACAAGGATTGTTTGAAATTAGGACCGGAATATAAAACCGGGAATGAAAATGGCCTAGGAACCGTGACCAATGATGGAGTCACGTAATGTACGAGACTTTGAGTCTAGCTACAAGACTCGTTAATAAAGAAAAGCGCTTCTTGGGAGGCAACCCAAGCTTTATTTTATTTATTTGCTTTGTGTGTTTATTTGTTTGTTTGTTTGTTTTTATTTGTTTCCGTATGTGTGTTTAATTTTTATTAGTATTGATTCATGTTCAAAACTAAAATTGTGAAAATGCTTTATTTTGTTTTTAACTTCGTCTTAACTACATATAAAGGTATTTTGCAAAAGATAAGTGTAAGGGAAAGTCAAATCGGTTTATTAGAACAAATGAACATGAATCATAATAATATTAAATTAACATACATATTAGTGTGTGTTTGAGTCAAATGCTTGTATCGAGTCATAATGATGTTTTGCAGGATTTCCAGGAAGTAAGGTAAAGGTTTTTCCAGAAATTTTCCGGAAACTTAAAATGAAAATTTTTGTCAGGTCATTTCTGACGGCGTCAGGGTTTATAACCTGACGGCGTCAGATTTAATTTTCAGAAATTTTTGAAAGTTTTGTTTTTAAAAAGTTTTTATTAAAATCTCCAACTTATAATCTCCAGGAATCTGCAAAGTTATCATTCCACAAGCATTATATCCTTATATATAGATTTTATCCCGCCGATGTTATGCAGGTTTTCGTGTTTGTTTTCTCAGGTTTATCAGGTTATTTTGGACAAGGAAATGTTTTTGGATCAAGCTTTTGGCGATGTATTAGTCATGGAGCTTCAACATTACCTTGAAAGAAGATCTAACCGTGTTACTTCATTATCCACCGAGCGAATCAGGGGAGTATTTGATTTCATTCTTTTACTTTTTGCTTTTACATCTTGTTATTTGAACATTGGGGACAATGTTCATCTTAAGTGTAAGGGGAGGGTAAAAGTACGATACTTTAGAGAATACAATTGCACTTGATTTTTGTTTATTTAATAGTAGATGTGTAATAAAACTGAGAGAAATACTTGTTAAGGTAATTTTAGTGCCAAATTTAAAATTTTTTACAACATATAGGAGTGAAACTTTGATCTTAATGAGCGTCTCATGGATAGGAGTTATATGACTAGCACAAAAACCGTACCACTAAAAAATTTTCCACCCCCAAATATGTGAGGTTCGCCCCTAGAATTGGTAGGAAAAGCATTTATGCTATGATGTGTGTACCGGTAGCACTTAGATTCTAGAACTTGCGTTAGGACCATTCCAAGGCCACAAGTGAGACTACATTCGTGTAGTTAGATTTACTACATGATAAGAGGCATTAGGATTAACCCATTGTTTTACACCTGTGTTTTTGTTATAATTACTTTGGCTACATTGGTCAAGTAATTCTCCCACACCCTTTGCGTTGTACTCATTTTTAGTACACGATACCCCTAGTACACCCCTCAGAGCCTATCTTTTCGTTTCGACCTTTAAGCATTTTACTTAAAGGAAGAATTTGTTACACCCCACTAATATGTACACCCAAATCGCCTTAGCCTACCTTGTATGCACTCATTTTTAGTGCATTATTGTGACAACATTTGTTTAAACCCAAGTTAATTGTCTAATTGATTACATGGTTGCTAAGTCGAGTCATATCCTTGTACATATTGTTTTGGGACGATTGGGACTCATGGGTAAAGTACTAGTGTAATGGAGTAATGGGGAAGAACATCATTCATTACCCCCATATGTGCTAAATATTTTAAAAAAGTACTCCAAGTTTTTCGATTATCTTAATTCGAGTCATTAGAATAGTTATTTGTAAAGTTATGTAAAAGTTCAAGTGTAAGGGGGATGCAATGCCCCTATGATGTATTATTTTGGATGGTAGGGCAAGAGTGTATGTCAAAAAAAAAAAAAAAAAAAAAAAAAAAAAAAAAAATCGAAAAAATCAAGAAAAATACAAAAAATTGAGAAAAAGAAAATAGAAAAAACATACGGACTACCATCCCGTTTCATTTTATGTTTATTTCTATGTTTTTGTTATTTTGTTATTTTGTTTCTAGCTTAAGATTGAGTCGAGTCTTGGCTTAGCAACATTATATAGTACATGTAATTGATCAAGATCTTTAACTCGCCACCAGTAAAATATCCTTTATCCAACAAAACCGTGTTTTCCTTTTCCCTACACCTAACGTTATAACCCATTTAAAAGCCCTCTTTGATAGTTTATCTTTGGTGCTTACGCCTAGTGGAGGAGGTTTTCGATCCTTTCCCAAGCCTATGGTAATCTATTTGCTATGACAGGTAGTGAGAGATATTATCCGTTTTCATTTATGAGATTTATTTTGATGACACTTGAGAGATGTGAGTATATAAACACTACTTGTGAGGTGCTAGTTTATAATCTCCGTGCTTATTATGATTGAAGTGGAACGATTATTTGTTGTAATTACTTTTATGTTTGCATTAAATGACCCCTAACTTGTATTTTGATTAGAATAAAAGCGCATTTGCTTGAGGACAAGCAAATCTCAAGTGTAAGGGTATTTGATGAAGCGAAAAGTGTACCGCTTTTAAGGGGTCATTTAAGCCCTAAATCGTATTTATTTGATCAAATATCACCCTAAATCGTTCCTTTTGTCATTTTAGGTACTTTTGAGGAGAAATCTGGAAAAGGAGGCATTTTGGACGTTTTTGGAGCATAAAAGTGAAGAAAACGACAAAGTCTCAAAAATCGGCTAAAAGTTACCTTTGACGGCGTCAGATTTTACTCTGGACGGCGTCATACCTTGGCAAGAAAAGGTGGACGTGAAATTTACTCATGATAAGCCAGTGAAAATTGCATGTAAATTCTGACGGCGTCACGCTTTAACCTGATCAAGGGCGTCACGGCTTAAATTAAAGAGGGACGGCGTCACGTTCAAGAGCTGACGGCGTCAAGCCTTGATAAGCCAGAACGAATTTTGGAGAGCTAAAGAGGGACGGCGTCAAGAAGGTCATCCGGGAACCCTAAAAGCGGCGAGGTGACGGCGTCACACTCCATAAGGTGACGCCGTCAGATCCAAAAGTCTATATATAGTTTTCTAATTTTTTGTCATTGAGTGGAGAGCTTAGTGTGGAATTTTTGGGAGAAAACCCTAAGACGAATTTAGCTTCTTTTTCAAGGCTTTTTGCCTTGAGATCTTCCATGTTACATTGAAAGATAAGTTATCAATTAATCATTCAATATGTCTATGTGTTGTTTGATTTTATCTTGTTCTTGTCTTTTGTTTAACATGTTAGGCTAGATTTATCTTGTGTTTGCTTAGATCTAATGAAACCTAGCTATTGATTATTGGTTATTAGTGTGTTATTAGTTGTATTGGATGATTGTTTATCTATGTTAGGCTTAAGAAAACTGGCTAACTTCCTATTCGGTAACTTGCTTGAACATCTTAAGAAACATGAACCAAATGCGTACTAAAGGTTTTTATGGTTGTATTTAATTCACAAGCGAATTCTAGTGATCCCATGTTAGGAGCTTCCTAGCCGGCTCGACATAGGAGTGAAGTAGGAGCTTGTAGAGTTGGGGAAGTACGTACGCCACCCCACGATTGATATTAAGGAATACACCCGTCATCCACGCAACTAATACACACTAATCAACCGGTAAAAGATAGTTAGGGAGTAAGGAAATCTAAGTAAACACATTTCTCTACACATAAGTTTCTCACCAACATTTTATTTTCAGTTATTTATTTTATTTGCATTTGTAGTTATTTGGGTTAGTTGACTAGCAACTAATTCCGCCCACTCCTTCAAACCCGAGATTTTACTTGCTTTCATAAAATTATAAAAACACAAAAAAAAAAAGAATCTTCCACAACCCTTAGACCTATTAGAGTAGTTTTTCATACCTAACGAACACTATTCCCTGTGGAGAACGATCAATCCCCCGTACTTACCACTACACTATACTACATCGGTCAGGTACACTGCCTGGTGGGGTTGTAAGCCTCTTGAGATCCCTCGAGAGGTAAAACCTGTTGTAAGGTCGCAAAACCACGCATCATGTGCGCTATGCGCAGACAAGGTGCGAACATTACATCCGTCTTTGCTTCCAAATACACATGCGTGACGCGTACGGACACAGTGTATACCCTGGTAGCCCCCCAAGTTTGATGGTGCTACTCGTGTAGGAGCATTAAACTTAGTTATTCAAATCCTTAAAAAAAAATACTCAATGCAAATATTAGAAGTATATGCTGCGCATCGCAACATATAAAAGATAATGAAATAAAAAATTAGCGCGTAGCATATATATAGCATGTAGCATGTAAAATTAACACATAAGAGAAGTAGTAGTGCGAATTACACCTATCGTGAGGTTTTACAAACTACATAAAAAGAAGTAGCACGTAGCTAATCTGCGAACGCAGTGCGCTCATGATCGTTTTCTTTTTTATTATAATAAAAACAATGGCGCGGATGGATGTACCATGACCGCGACTAGTAGTTTCAATTGCACGCACAGACGCAGATGGATGTATCGTGACCGCATAGACTCTAACGTTTGTGGATGATCGCAGATGACCACGGCTTTCGTCCAGTGCGCTCATGGCGATTGACTAGCATCGTGGTGCCTGTACGTGACAGTGCGCTCATGGCGCCAGTCTGCGAAGATCTCTATACGCACGGCCTAACGCGGGTAGATTTATCGTGACTGCGCTGTTCGCGGCTAAAAGATATAGTAGGTCCGATCGTGCGGACTTAGTATGACTTAGGTAAAATCGTGTTTTCCAAGTTAAAAGATTTACATAAAATCTTTACCAATTTAAATAAGATACTTTTGCAATCATGTACTGCAATTATAAATAAGAAAACAACAAATCGTTTGCAATCAAATCGATTATTTATAGGGGTTGACCAATCAAATCGTGTTGATTTACATAAAAGATTTATATCGCACAGTAAAGGATATTATTGTTCACAGTAAAATAGAAGATTGTACACATATCTTACCGATGTTGACTTTGTGCGCGAATTAATTCGCACAGTAAAAGATTTTATGTAACAAGCAATCATGTTGATGTACAATTAATGATTCGCAGTACGAATCGATAATAAATAATACCGGCTTTTGAACCCGATGGTTGCTTTCCGGTGATGTGAGATCACGAAACTTTGTCGCGTGGGTCCCACGGATGGCGCCAATCTGTTGATACATAATCGGGCGCGGGCTGGATTCAACAACTCTCCTTGGGCCGTTAGTCGTCTTCTCAAGCCCTGAGTAGACCTGTTCAACAAAGAGAACCCGTTAGGAGTGGACCCGAGGCCGTAGCCCCGGGATCCACCTCCGACGGTCAAGTTAGTATCGGCGTGATATAACTTATTAGGGTAAGGTTTAGAGTAACCTGTTATGTATATCGTTGTATGATGATCTGAAGATGGGGATTCCAGCCGTGTATTTATAGGGCATGGATTAGGGTTTAGGCGTAGAGTGGGCTGCTGTCTGCCGGGCCTGGCCCACTTGTCGTGGGTCAGTCCAGACCATACGTCTACACCATTTAAAACTAAAAATAAACCAAATGGACCATTATTACTATTCCCGGCCCAACCTTGGCCTGCTACTATTCGTAAGCCCAAACTAAACTCATTAAAATGTTATATAAAACATCGACTGAACATGCTTCAAATTACCTCGATATCTTGAAAATTAGATACAAAATTCGATACATAACATATACGAATTTTTGCACAACTCGATTCTCTATACATCAAAGAATCAAGATCAACAAACCTCATTCCATGATTTGAAGATTTGACCTATGAACAAAGCACAAAGTGAAGTGCATCTGAGACATATAAAAACGCAACCAATATTAATTCAACTTAAGTGCATCTCGACCAAACAAGTTCTAACCTATGTCTTATATTTTTGTTAGTCGAATAGGAGTCCAAGGAACCATTCCTAACCATTTTTGAGTTCTTGGTCACGTTAAAAATGGTTTTGGACACTTGACTATGTCATACGATATACATATACATGTACATTTGATCATAACCGAACCAACATACAACTCGATTCAAGTGGACCCTACAAAGATAGAGTCAATTAATGATTGGGCAACACCAACAACGCCAACTGAAATACGCCAATTTTTAGGACTTTCCGGTTATTACAGGAGATTCATCAAAGGATTCTCCAAGATAGCCAAACCATTAACCACTCTAACTCAGAAAAACATAAAGTACGTCTGGGGAAAAGACGAAATAGAGGCATTTCAAACACTCAAATAAAAGTTGTGCATTGCACCTGTATTGGCCTTACCTGAAGGAAGCGATGACTTTGTTGTATACTGCGACGCTTCGCACAAAGGTTTAGGTGCCGTTTTGATGCAAAGACAGAAAGTGATTGCTTATGCATCACGACAACTCAAAACACATGAAAAGAATTACACAACCCATGATTTAGAACTGGGAGCAGTTGTATTCACTCTTAGGATATGGCGACACTACCTGTACGGCACTAAGTGTACAGTGTTTACGGACCACAAAAGCCTGCAACATATCCTAGACCAAAAAGAGTTGAACATGAGACAACGTCGGTGGCTGGAATTACTCAGTGATTACGACTGTGAAATTCATTATCATCCTGGAAAAGCCAACGTTGTGGCAGATGCTCTTAGTCAGAAATAACGACTCAAACCCTTGAGAGTCAGGTCATTAGGAATGACGATCAGTTCACCACTTCCATCAAAAATCATCACTGCTCAGATTGAGGCACTCAAGGAAGAAAATAGATCAAATGAAAAACTTTACGGTATGCCAGAGAACGCAAACGGCTTTGTAAAGCGATCAGACGGAGTATTGTGCTTCAACGGTAGAAGCTGGGTACCACTCTATGGTGGGATACGAGAGTTAATTATGCACGAATCGCATAAGTCCAAATACTTTATTCATCCCGAAGCTCATAAGATGTACTTCGATCTTAAGAAACTTTATTGGTGGCCTAACATGAAAGCGGATATTGCACTATATGTCAGTAAATGCTTAACTTGTTCTAAGGTTAAAGTAGAACATCAGAGACCGTCCGGATTACTGGTTCAACCTGAACTCCCTGTGTGGAAATTGGAGCGAATCACTATGGACTTCATAACCAAATTACCACGAACATCCAGTGGATACGACACGATTTGGGTGATTGTTGACAGACTCACCAAATCTGCACATTTCCTTCCCATCAAAGAAACTGACAGCATGGATCAACTCGCTCGATTATACTTGAAAGAGGTAGTCTCCAGATATGGAGTACCAATTTCGATCATCTCCGATCGTGACAGTCGTTTCACTTCAAACTTTTGGCAGTCACTCCAGAAAGCTTTGGGAACTAAACTCGACATGAGTACCGCTTACCATCCCCAAACTGACGGCCAAAGCGAAAGAACCATTCAAACCTTGGAGGATATGCTCCGAGCTTGTGTTATTGATTTCGGCAAGAAATGGGACGGACATTTTCCCCTAGTCGAATTCTCGTGCAACAACAGCTATCACACTAGTATAAAAGCTACACCATTCGAGGCACTCTATGGACATAAGTGTCAATCACCCATTTTTTGGACAGAAGTTGGAGACAGTCAACTCACAGGTCCCGAACTCATTCATGAGACAACCGAAAAGATTGTGCAGATTCACAATCAGATGCAAGCTGCACAAGATCGACAAAAGAGTTATGCAGACAAGAGACGCAAACCTCTTGAGTTCCAAGTAGGGGACATAGTCATGTTAAAGGTTTTGTCATGGAAAGGCGTGATACGTTTTGGCAAATGTGGAAAACTAAATCCTCGTTACATTGGACCTTTTGAAATTCTAGAAAGAATTGGACCGGTAGCGTACCGACTTCAGCTACCGCAAGAACTCAACAACGTACATGATGTCGTTCATGTATGCAACCTAAAGAAATGCTTGTCCGAGGAAACTCTTACTATTCCTCTGGAAGAAATCGAAATTGACAATCAACTACACTTTATCGAAAAACGTCTTGAAATCATGGACCGTGAGGTCAAGAAATTGAAACATAGTCGAATACCAATTTTTAAGGTTCGCTGTGATTCCCGAAGAAGTCCTGAATTCACGTGGGAACGTGAAGATGAATTCAAGACCAAATATCCCTATCTTTTTGTATCTCCATCTGATAGCCTGAGTTGAATGTCGGGACGACATTCAGATAAGGTTGGGAGACTGTAACAAATGGTAATTTCCCATTTGAATAATAATGATTAATTATCAGAAAATGCGCATTTATTATTTTCTGACACTTGTTAATGAGGGATTATCTCATTTAATCACATTATCACACTACGATAACTTAAACATTGACACATGATTACAATACCATGGAACGAGCTCACACACGGACCACGAATACCATTTAAAACTAAAAATAAACCAAACGGACCATTATTACTATTCCCGGCCCAACCTTGGCCTGCTACTATTCGTAAGCCCAAACTAAACTCATTAAAATGTTATATAAAACATCGACTGAACATGCTTCAAATTACCTCGATATCTTGCAAATTCGATACATAACATATACGAATTTTTGCACAACTCGATTCTCTATACATCAAAGAATCAAGATCAACAAACCTCATTCCATGATTTGAAGATTTGACCTATGAACAAAGCACAAAGTGAAGTGCATCCGAGACATATAAAAATGCAACCAATATTAATTCAACTTAACCAAACTCGACCAAACAAGTTCTAACCTATGTCTTATATTTTTGTTAGTCGAATAGGAGTCCAAGGAAACATTCCTAACCATTTTTGAGTTCTTGGTCACGTTAAAAATGGTTTTGGACACTTGAATATGTCATACGATATATATATATATATATATATACATGTAGGGATGGCAATAAAACCCGAACCCGACGGGGAAACCCGAAACCCGAATTAATTGGGGCGGGGCGGGGCATGCTAATCGGGTTATGGGGCGGGTTTGGGAATTAAACGGAGATTTTAATCGGGTTTGGGGCAGGGAGCGGGAAATCCTCGCCCCGCCCGATTAATATACGCCCCGCCCCGCCCGATTAATATATACACATATACAAATATATCTATACATATATAGTATTTTGTTAGTATTTACGAAATAGAAAAATATTACTCTAATATTTCCAGTTTTTTTATATTTGTAAGAATGAAAAATTGTGATTATAGAAACTCGTTTAATGTCATATTTTTAAGTTTTAATTTTTGATGGTATAATTTATCATTTTTATGTATAATACTATCTTTGAAAACTTAATAAGAATTGTTTATAATTGATTATTAATAGGTTCGTTATTGCTAACAGGTCTAAAAATAACAATAAATGTGAAATGATACGGCTTTGGTCGAGAATTGCACCCAAAGAGGACACCCCGATAAGATACCCGATTAATACGGGGCGGGTTTGGGGGACCATCACGCCCCAACGGGGCGCCCCGATGGGGATCGGGGTGTGTTTGGGGAGAACTTTGGTAATCAGGTTTGGGGATGGGGATGGCCGCCCCGCCCCAAACCCGCCCCGTTGTCATCCCTATATACATGTACATTTGATCATAACCGAACCAACATAGAACCCCCCCCCCTTGGTGACTTCCTAACTCGACTAAACCCACACCTTATCCTCTAAAGAATCTCACAAAATCTGGAAGGAATATAATCCATGCCACTTGATCATTATAAAACCATATAACTTCATATAAGTGTGTATATATATCGATATACACCTACATTGGCTCCTTCACTCTAAAACACACTCAAAAAATCCTCCCTAACTCCATTTACTCCCTTTGCCGAGTCCACAAGAAAGCCAGAAGCAATCTCCAAGCCATTCGAACCATGTTGTGATCGTATAACAAGAGAAAGCACCATCTTTGAGTTCCTGGTCACTTTTTAACGTATAACAAACCATTCCAAGGTGTTGTAAGTCTCTTTTATTCACCTCCTACTCGTACACATCATTTATTTCTTTTATACGCTTGTTATTTATTTATTTTTCGTACGTAATCTTTGACCTCCTTCATGGATGGCTAGAATCACAATATACACATTTATATTTCGTTAACATATTCGTTACAACTCATTTCGAGCATCATTTTATCTTTTGTGCACCGCATAATATATATACATGTCATATTAATCATTCGTACCATGTCTCGATCGAACTAAGAAAGGACCAATTTTAATCGAATCTATACATATACCATGTTGTTTTCATTACTTGACCTGTTTCATTATAATACCATCTAACAAATCTATGTTTTGAGTTTCCCCTAATAAGCTCTTATAAGCTCTTTTTAAGACCTAATCCTATCGCTACTCGAAACTCTTTATATTATCGGATTGGGCTTTAACCGATTTATAAGCCCAATAAGCTATGTTATAAGCAGTTTGAAAGTGATTTTGTGATGATAAAATAAGCCCAACATCCTCAAAAGCCCAACATCCTCTTAAACCCAACGGATCGAATATTGTTATTGGGCCTTGAAATGTCTCGTTAAAAGCCCATTTAGTGGAAAAATAAGCACTTTTGAAAGTAAGCTAATCATTTTGACTTAAATAAGCTTTAAAAAGCTGTGGAAACTTTCAGAATTCAATTCCCACTATTTTTGTGATTTTTGGACTTAAACTTGCAAAATGTTTCAACCTTACGGACTAAAACTGCCAAGTTTGTAAAATCACACCCAAAACTGTCATTTCAGTGAACTAAGGCTGGAAATTGTTAAAACAGTAAACCTAAGGTTAGAAATGTAATACTTGACCTTTATTGGACCAAAAAGGTAATATTCGACTAACGGAAGACTAACGGTGCAAAACCTACACCGTTAGGGTATAAATTGTAAATTTGGTGAAAGACCAAGGGCTGAACAATAACATTTATTATTACGCATTTATATTTCATGTTTTGCATATTTCTTATGAACATATGCATTTACGACTCGTTTTAATTTATTTACTTTCGTTACGTTATATTATTTTAACGAACTTTTAACGAACGAACTTAATGTTTTATTCAACGACACCCGAGGAAATGATAATTGTGGAATAAAAAACATAAAAACAAGATAATATTATATATAATATTATTTTTGAACTTTAAGCATTTTAATCATATCAAACTCACACATCACAAACCAATTCGTTATCCATTACACATTGTCACACTCATTGTGCATACTGAGCCAAAACTGTCAAAAACTCAGACTTCATTATTAATTCAGGTAGTGTGTTGAAGCCATTCCCATAACTTGCTTAGTTTCATATTACACCTTACCAGATACACTCAAGGTGAGTCATAGCCCCACTATTACTTATTCACTCATTTTGAACTACTTGGGGTGAGAAACATGCTTACTTTTATGGATCATTTTAACAATGCTTTTATTTGTAAAACTATTACTTGCTAGCCTAAGTACTGTGTATATGCACTCTTAGCATACTTATTACTGCATGGACCCTACCCATATTATTGCACTCTTCGCTTTGTTTATTTCTACATGGACTCTACCCATATTATTATATGCATTCTTAGCACGCTTATTTCTGCATGGACTCTACCCATATTATCAGATGCACTCTACGTATGCAACTGTCGTAACTTTGGTAACATGAAACTTAGCGTCGTGTAATAGTATTTCGTATAACGTTTCGCACTTAGAAATGTTAACTCATGAACTTATGATCCAACTTACTGTTTTATGTAAACCTATGAACTCACCAACCTTTGTATTGACACTTTAGCATGTTTTTCTCAGGTGTTTAATTGTTGCTATATGATGATGCAAGGCAGTGCGTGGCAGGGGCATAGGCACACTTTTGGAGTGTACACATAACACTCATGACCAGGGTTTTTGTACTATGGGACAACTAATAAATAATAGGCCTTGTTGTCCGCATTTTAATTATGTAAAACTGCTTTTAAAACGAATTTGATAAATCGTTCTCTATTACTTATGTTAAGATCTAATTAAGTAACACCCCAGATGTATTACCGCTGCGATCTAATTTTTTTTTTTTTGGGGGGGGGGGGGGGTGTTACATCTACACTATCAATTTGATGTTTATTAGCAACCAGTAGTTAACCAATATTTGGTTTCAATGTGATGCAGGTACATGGGAGTTACAATCCTAGGCCAACGGATTGCAAGTTAAGAAACACAATAGGAATTGATTATTACCGAGGTTTTCAAGATTGGGATTCTACTCACGATCGTTTCGTTTTGCAAGATCGAGATCATAAGATCGGATCAGGATCCTAAGATCCTACTATAATTTCATTTTCTTAATAGTCTTTGTAATATTATCAAAATCTAAAATTTATTATATATCATAAACGCAAAATTATATAAATGTTCTATGAAAATGTTGTCCTAAATTATGAATATGAAATGTTTAATAATATTAACATGTTGTATTTTTAAATTTTATAAAAAATAATCCATAACTTTGTAAAAAAAAGTTCGAGAAAGTAAAATCGAATCGGATTAGATTTTAAGACCCTATGGTCAAGATCGAGATATTATAAGATCTTAATTTTGCTAAGACCCTACATAGGATCCGGATTGGTTTTTGTTTTGTAGTATCGTAAAATCGTAAAATATTAAGATCAGGATCGAGAAATTAACAACTATGATTATAACATTTTGAGGTACAAGACACTTCTTGTTTCTAATAAGTAGAAGCCTCTTTCTCGACTATGGGCATCTTTCGAAGAGAGTGTTAATACAAATATCGTCCTAAAAACGTTCTTTATATTTTACGATCTTTGCTTTATTTTATTAATGACAATTATAAGGTTTATCTTTAGCAAAGCATAAGTATATGTTAAAGTCTTTTACATTTTAGTAACAAGCTTTTTAAACTCATTTACATATCACATGATCACTAGGAATTACACATTGTATACATATATACATTTACATGTTTATTTTTATTTCTTAAAAATAGAAATATGCATGACATCATGGCATGCATCATTTAGATAACTTAGTTGACTTTACAATATATTTTGAAAAGATCTTGAAGCAAAGGAGTTGACTTCGTAAGATCTTGACAAGACTTGACAAAATATGGAAAGATTTGTGAAGCTCTTAGCTGGCATGTTCCCGCGGAACCAAACCAGTGTATGGGCGGAACCCATAATTTGGGTCCGCCGGATTCGCCACTTGTCTGGTCAGTTTTGCTTATAAATAGCAAGCTGATCATTCAAACACAATCATCACTCATATAACATAAATTACATATTCATTCATTTGTACATTACTAACCCATTCATTCATTCATTTCATTCTTAGTGATCTTTTTTTTGTAGCAAAGAGATCAAGCATCAACAAGCTTCAACACACTGTTGCAAGTCTTGATTAGTTAGATACTGTGTGATTTAGTAGTGCTCACATATCATTGTTATACCATTCATTCAGTAGAGTCCGGTTAGTGTTTTAGTCCTCAAAACACATAGAGTGTCAGGAATGGTTGAACCCTTGTAAAGAACTCGACATCTAGCTTAGTGACGAAAATTGTATAGGCGACGTCAGGTTGGTTCTACCTTGAACTAGAACCCGGTATTTAGCTTTGTACCGGAAAAAGGTGTAAGCGACGTGTGTAAAGGTTTTATCCGCCGAGAAGGGAGCTTGTTTCTTAGTGAAGAAAAACTCTCGAGTTAGAGGCTCGAGGAGTGGAGTAGGGCAAGGAAGAGAGTCCTTGTAGCTGAACCACTATAAATCTCTGTGTTGTGGTTTGATTGTTCTTTTCCTTACTTGCATTACTTATATTGATTGTTTGTGTGCATTAACTTGAAATCACGTTAAGTCTCAAAGCAAATAAATTTAAAAAGCGGTAAAAACTATTCAACCCCCCTTCTAGTTTTTCACAGAGAGCTTTTTGGGCCATTTTAGAGACGTAAGCTTTTTGTGATAGTAAATAAAAGCTATTAAAATTAAAAGGTCTTGTTTGGATAATAAACCCAAGCTTATATAGATTAAAAATAAATAAATAAATAAATAAATAAATAAATAAATAAAAAAATCTTAAAATGAAACGCTCTTTGATGAAGCGCCCAAAACTCCAAAATATTATGCAACTTTTTAAAAATTTAATTACCTAAATGCCCTTCCTGTAATAATATGCCACTACACTTTTCTTTTACCAGTTGCTTATAAACACTTCAATCCTTTTCGTGTCACCTTTTTTTTTACATTTATTGACCTGTTATCTAACTCTTTCTTCTTTGGACATCAACTACGGACCCAAAGGTTGAAAGTAATCTTGCTAGTTACGGCAGAAAAGAAAGAGTCAAAAAGGATTAAAAAAAAAAAAAACAACGTCGGTAACTATTTTGGCAAACTCTTTTGTTGGTATTTTAGTGTAAAATAGATTGAGTTTAATATGCAAATAAGGGTCGACACTTATTTGGATATTAACTGGACTAACGGGGGTTCCAAGGGGGCGTAGCCCCCTTGGTGGGGGTTCGGGGGCAACGCCCCTGAGAGAAGCAGGGTCCAAGGGGCGGCAGCCCCTGGCAGGGTCCAAGGGGCAGAGCCCCTGGCTGGGGTCGAGCTGCCAGGTCAGCTGGAAAATTTTTTATTTGGTATAACATTGCTATGTTAGAAATTCATTAGAATTTGTTTTTTCACCAAATAAAACATATTAAGTTGATGCCTGTTTCTGCTGATAATGCTTGGTTTCTGCTGATATGGTTTCTGCTGATAGCAGATGGTTTCTGCTGATAGCAGATGGTTTCTGCTGATTGTTGTTGGTTCCTGCCGATAGTGAACTGTTCCTGCCGAACGGTTCCTGCTGAACGGTTTCTGCTGCAAGTGCAGAGTATAACTGTTTTACAGTTATTAGGCACTAATAACCGCCCCTATAAACCATCTCATATTTTCTCTAATTCGAATATAGAAAACAGAGAAAAGACAAGGCTGATCAACCATATTTTGATCACTAATTTCTTCAAACATAATACCATTCACAAACTTGAATCAATTAGATTTTATCCGGTCGTTAATTGGTATACACTCCAATTTAATCGATCTGAAAGCGTACTGTTCGTGACTTCTAATTGCTATCAGGATACCAATCTCACCCCAATTACCACACATAAATATTTTGGCAACATCTTTCTGGTCACTATCTTTAATTACCAATTATAGTGAACTCATACGTGTTTTGACACTTAATCTCAACTTTGAATTACTTGATTTTAAAAAATTGATTGGAACAATCACTAATTACAGTTAACTCATACATGAAGATTAGTTGGAACAATTATTTCATGAGATGATCTTCGTGATGCATTGTGCCACTTGAATTATTCATTCACAAACAGGGGCGGAGCCAGAATATTTTGATCGAATGATCACACTTTAATATTTTTGGAAACTACACTACAAATTTTTTCGCTAGGGGGCACGTGCCTTTGTGACCCCTCCTTGTCTCCGCATCTGTTCACAAACAGAGGGTAGAGGCAAAGACTATTTTGTTGCCTATTCATTGTTTTTATGTCATGCAATATCACTCATTTATAATGGTAAAAAAATCCTCTTCCTTTTGCAATAGTTGTGACAAAGTAAATGTTGTGAATTGTGATTAATACTTTAAACTGCATGTAACAAATGCAGCATCTTTTTAAATTGTTGCAATTATCTATGAATTGTGCAACAATTTCCACCAGGTGTTGTCATAATTGCGACACTTTTCTAGAAGTGTTGCTTTATACTATCAAGTTGGCAGCACTTTAAAAAAAGTGTTGGTTTAGATCATAATATGCAACATTTATTTTAAAAATGTTGCCTTATTACCAAGATTGTCCAAAAGGCAATACCTTTTATAAGTGTTGCTTGTTAAGTGTTGCATTAGGCTCATTTTGTTGTATACATTCAAGCTTTTCCACGTGTGCACGAATATTAAAAATATATAAGTATTAAAGATTTTAAATAATAATATTATAGATAAATATTACAAATCCCTCCGTCCCATATTAAGTGTCCACTTTCCAAATGCACAAAGTTTTAGGAAATTCCACTAACTACACTCTCCACCAATCAAATATCATTATTACCTACTAAAGTCTCTTCTCATTGGTTGGAATCCAATATGGACACTTAATTTGGGACATCCCAAGATTCCATTGTGGACACTTAATATGGGACATAAATATTATAAATCATGATGTTTTAAAAAATTTACACTACAATTTTTTTCGCTAGGAGGCACATGCCCTTGTGACCCCTCCTTGTCTCTGCATCTGTTCACAAACAGAGGGTATAGGCAAAGACTATTTTGTTGCCTATTCATTGTTTTTATGTCATGCAATATCACTCATTTATAATGGAAAAAAAATCCTCTTCCTTTTGCAATAGTTGTGACAAAGTAAATGTTGTGAATTGTGATTAATACTTTAAACTGCATGTAGTGACTACGCTATAACAAATGCCAAATCTTATAGGGTTCCTATCCTTGTGTGCACTACTATAATCTTATAGTCTTTACACTTCAACAAATGCAACATCTTTTTAAATTGTTGCAATTATCTATGAATTGTGCAACAATTTCCACCAAGTGTTGTCATAATTGCGACACTTTTCTAGAAGTGTTGCTTTATACTATCAAGTTGGCAGCACTTTAAAAAAAGTGTTGGTTTAGATCATAATATGCAACATTTATTTTAAAAATGTTGCCTTATTACCAAGATTGTCCAAAAGGCAACACCTTTTATAAGTGTTGCTTGTTAAGTGTTGCATTAGGCTCATTTTGTTGTATACATTCAAGCTTTTCCACGTGTGCACGAATATTAAAACTATATAAGTATTAAAGATTTTAAATAATAATATTATAGATAAATATTATCTCAACCTCATGTATGCACCAGACAAGCTTCACCATGCCAAGATAAAACTTTTCATTCTTAACCAATTTTGTTACTAAAATTAGATAACATACATTTTATATGCACAACATGTAAAATTTATATCAAAGCCTCATGTGTGCACGAGGGGTATATAACTAGTTGTTTCACAAGTTTAAACTTTTACCATAGTATTGATAAATTCTCATTTGGCAAGTACACGTGCATACCGACAGAAATTTAGAATGCCATATACTTATAGCTGTGAAATTGTTGTTAAGTGTTTCGTGTGTATGAAATTAATTTGGTCAAACATTTCAATAGTAAATGAAAAATAGTTGGGTATAATTTTTGAAACTGGTCAAACATTTCAATATATTTAGAAACTACTCCATAAACTTGCTACAATATATAAAGGGTCTCATATTTTTTATTTTTTTTTTTTAAGTTACAGGGGCATAATAATTGAATAGTTCTCATTTTAAGAGTTTTTAAACACATTATATTTCGCATACCAAGATTATCAATTCAACAATTCTCATAAGAGTGGAGGGAGTGGTTTCACCTATCCCTCCCTTCACCAATTTTCCACATCATCAATACCCAATAAAAACCTTTCAACTCACACTTCACCAATTCACCCCAATTTTCACCAATTTGGTGGCATTGGTTTCACCTAATCACCTAATTGCCACATCATCATCAATCTTATCCATAATAATAACCTAAGGTAAAAATCTCTAAACTACAAACTCAACTATTATAAAAAACACAAAAATACAAAAGCAACTTTCAGTGTTGAGCAATCTATATCAAAATCCCACCTAATCAAATCCAAAAAACACTTTTATATAAAAAACACAAAATACAAAAGCAACTGTTAGGATTCGACACACGGTTAAGGTGGTTAAACCTTTTGTACTTTGTGTGTATGATATATTGAGTGAATATGATTAAGTATGCGGAATCTACTTAATCACATTTAGAAGGTTATTATGATTATGGAAATGGAACAGTTGTGTTTGTTATTGAACAAGGAACAATGAAATAGGATTCGACACACGGTTAAGGTGGTTAAACCTTTTGTACTTTGTGTGTATGATATATTGAGTGAATATGATTAAGTATGCGGAATCTACTTAATCACACTTAGAAGGTTATTATGATTATGGAAATGGAACAGTTTGTTTGTTATTGAACAAGGAACAATGAAAGATTAACACCAAACGATTCAATATTATTAAGATAATAATACGAGTGATCTTGAGTTATCACTAGGGTTACAACCTTGAATCTTAAGTTTTTCTTACTTGTGATATTTTTGTGTTTTTTCTAGAGATATATATTTTTCACTATGTTTTTAACACAACACCAACACATAATATCTAGTCTAAGATCTTCTTTTATAGTCCAAGAAGATCTTTACAATATTGCTTAAAGTCTTGATAAACTACTTGCTAACTTATCTTGAGTGTGTCAGTACATAAGATACAACATGTATCTGTGTACACAACTTGTTAACTAAGCACATGGGGTAAGATATTATCTACCGTATATTGTTGACCAAAATACACATAATATCTTTTCATACTTATCCACTTAGCAGCAGAATGTACATTAGCAGCAGCAATGAGTTATCGCTAGCAGCAGGAACAAGTACACTAGCAGCAGCATCAACCAGCAGCATTATCAGCAGCAGAATCAATACACTACCAGCAGGAATGAAACTTTGCACTACTAGCAGAAACAAATATACTACCAGCAGAAACATACTTAGAGAAATTCCCAATTCTTGAACTTCAGAATATTTAATTCCCAACAATCCTCCCCTAAACATGTGAATTCTTTCCAACATGTTTCTTTGAATTAAATGAGGAATTGTGAAGATCTTTCAAACACTTCATAGTCAGACCCTTGATCTGAACTTTCTTCCATTCTGAACTCATCTGCTTTCTTTTGACTTTAACAATATGAACACACATCCTAAAGATGGTGCAATTTCCTTGGATGGAGAATTATAAGAGGCAATGGTGTCTGTGTATCTTGGATGCTTGTTTCAACAAGTGAAATCATCTATCAGCATGTCTTTGCAAGTGATGAACAAACGTGGTAAACTGAAATTGAAACTTTTCTTCGTTTGACCTAGATAGAACTTTCTCCTTTAGTTCTGATCTTGTCATTTTCAACCTCCATGACATCATCTTGTATGCTCTTGTCTTTTCCTCCCTTACATTAGGGTTTTTCTTCCTTTCTTGGGCTTTTATTTCCTCCCCTGAGATGTTTCCTCCCCTGAAGCAAATAAAAATTTTATCCTCCCCTGTTTGGAAGATCTCTCACTATGTACCAAAATATTTCTTTCTCCATTATCTGATCTATCAATGAGAACTTGTTATCAGACAGTGTTGTACATGTAGCCATCAATTCCTTAAGAGTTTAAGTTACTGCCCTCATCACTTCTAGGTGTGTTAACTCCTATGAGAGGTGATTCATGGGGCATTTGACTCATGGTCCATCAATGGATGGTTTTTGTGAGTCCCTTTGAAAATCCTTTTAAGAAACTTTTGCCTTAGCAGTATGTAATTGATTTTATTATGAAAAACCATACTGCTTTCAACCATTTTGAAGGGATTAAGTGTATAACAGACACTTAATCAAAAATTTCGGTTTAAAGCAACCTCTGGTTGTGTGAGAACCAATGTTTTCAGTTATAAATAACTGCCTGTGTAAAGATAAACCTATTCAAAAGGCTTTCTTGACAGGGTTTTCAGCTCATAGTAATTGTTGCCTCTAACACAAGTATTAGATTCACTTTTACTAGCTGTTCTTTCTATCAGATGTCCTTAGACTTGCTCATTATACTTAAAAGTATAAAATCTTAAAAAGTGAGTTGAGTCAGTTACTATCTGACCAACTAAGTCATCAATTCAATGTGAAATTGCATACTTAGGTTTCAAGAAAGAAGTTTTAAGGATTTTAAATTCCCAAACTCAGTCCATCATAAACCTAATATGTCAGCAACTGATATTATCATTCTTCTGCTTCCATTTCACTTGAAACATCCTTTGTGTTCAAATATTCATACCTGTAATTGTTAGTCTAAAACCAAAAGAACAATGTACAAAGTACTTGTCTTGTATTAGAATAATCATAGGACTAACTGTATGAATAACACAAATTAAATTTGTACTAGCAGCACAAACTTTTGTAAATAGCAGTAGTATCTTTTAAAGCCAGCAGCACAAACAAAAATTTATTTACAAAAACACAAAGTTTAAAATGATTGAGGATTAAGCATTCCAATACTTGCTACCAAGTACTGAAACCTTCCAACATCAAAAGCTTTGGTTAGTAGATCTGCAAAATTGAATCTGAAGCAATTTTAAGAACTTGAATTAATCTTTTCTCATTGCAGTCTCTTATAAAGTGATGTCTAATTTCAATGTGTTTTGTTTTAGAATGTTGCACTGGATTTTTAATAATACAAATTGTACTACTATTATCAATATGAATAACAGTGTTTAAGAAATTGTACCCATAGTCAAGGAGTTGGTTTTGAAGCCATAGAACTTGACCACAGCAACTTGCAGCAGCTACATATTCAGCTTCAGTTGTTGAATTAGCCACAATTTTTTGCTTCTTACACTGCCATGAGACAAGTCTACACCCAAGGAATTGACATCCTCCAGTTGTTGACTTCCTGTCCAAGCTAGCACCAGCATAATCACTATCCGAAAATGCTACCAAGTCAAAAGGTGACTCTCTAGAATACCATAGACCCAACCTTGGTTGACCCTTGAGATATCTAAAAATTCTCTTGACTGCAGTTAAATGAGAAACCTTTGGAGTTACTTGAAATCTTGCACAATCACAGACAGAGAACATGATGTCAGGTCTTGATGATGTGAGATACATCAAAGATCCTATCATAGATCTGTATGTGTGTACATCTACATTTTCTCCATCTAAGTATTTTAGAAGAGGCTTCTCAGAGTCCATTGGTGTGCTTGCCATTTTTGAATCAGCAAAGTTGAACTTCCTTAGTATCTCAGCAACATATTTATCTTGACTAATAAATATGCCTTCATGTGACTGTTTAACTTGCAAACCCAAAAAGAATGTAAGTTCCCCCATGGAACTCATCTGAAACTTATCATGCATAAGCTTCTCAAACTCTAAACACATCTCCTTCCTAGTAGATCCAAAGATAATGTCATCCACATACACCTGCACTAATAGAAGATCCTTCTTGTGCTGTTTGATGAAAAGTGTCTGATCAATCTTTCCTCTTTGAAATCCATTTTCTAATAAGTAGGAAGCAAGTGTTGCATACCAAGCTCTTGGTGCCTGATGAAGGCCATAGAGAGCTTTAACTACTCTGTACACTTTGTCTGGATGTTGTGGGTCAATGAAGCCTGGAGGTTGTGAAACATACACCTCTTCTTCAATTGTTCCATATAAAAATGCACTCTTGACATCCATTTGATAAACTGTGAAGCCTAAAAATGAAGCATAAGCTAAGAAAAGCCTAATTGCCTCAATCCTTGCTACTGGAGCATAAACCTCATCATAGTTATTCCTTCTTGTTGTGTGTACCCTTGGGCTACTAATCTAGCCTTATTCCTAATCACTATTCCCCTTTCATCCCTTTTATTCTTGAAAACCCATCTAGTGCCAATTACCTTTGCATCCTTAGGTAAATCAACTAGCACCCATACCTTCTGAATCTTGAACTGAAGAAGCTCCTCTTGCATAGCTTCTACCCAGCTTGAATCATCTAAGGCTTTCAGAATGTTCTTTGGTTCATCTTGTGAGAGAAAACATACAAACAAGCAAGAGTTTGAAAACTCATGCTGCTTTGAAGCATAAAGGGCATTAAGAAGCCCTTGTTGGTCTGAAGACATCAGTTGTTGTCTTGTCTTCACACCTAATTGTACATCTCCAATCACATTTTCTAGGGAGTGGACTTTGTGAATTCTTGTTTGTGGAGTAGAAGGAACTTGATAATTTGATGGAAGATTGTTGAAATCCACCTCATTATCTGAGAATTCTGCTTCTTTCGTTTCTGAAGGGCCAGCAGCAGAATCATTTGGCCTAGCAGCAAGAACATTAAGCCTAACAGCAGAATCACCAGCAGAAACAATTTGTTGTTCCAGAGTTCCATCTTCTTTCCTTTCATCTTCAACACCCTCTTTAGCTTTGCCAGAAGAAGATTCATCAATTGTTGAAGTTGATTCCACACTTGTACTTGACCATATTGGCATCCATATATGATCTTGGTTTGTCTCCTTTTCTAACCTTGCCTCATCTGTTGCTTGAGAACCTGAAAAATCATTAGTTTTTGCAACAACATGCACATAATTCATTGATTTGGTTAGAGTTTCAAGATCAAATAGCCATTTTGGTCCTTGACCTTCTACATTGGATTTATCTTCTAAAAACTCCACATGTAGATTTTCCTCTACAATCATAGTTCTTGTGTTGTATACTCTAAATGCTTTGCTATTAAGAGAATATCCAACAAAGAAACCTTCATCTGCTTTACCATCGAATTTACCTAAATGGTCTAAGGTATTGAGAATTGTCACATGACATCCAAAAGGTCTAAGAAATCCTATTGCAGGAGTTCTACCTCTAAAAAGTTCATATGATGTCTTATTGTGAGGCTGTACAACTAAAACTCTATTTTGAACATAGCAAGCAGTGCTAACTGCTTCAGCCCAAAAAGTTATAGGTAGCTTAGAATCAGCTAACATAGTTCTAGCAGCTTCAATTAGTGTTCTATTCTTCCTCTCAACAACACCATTCTGTTGTGGTGTTCTAGCAACACTAAATTCTCTCCTAATACCCTTTTCTTTGCAGAAATCATCCATAACTCTATTCTTAAACTCTGTCCGATTATCACATCTAATGACTTTCACTTTCTTGTCTACTTGGTTTTCTATCTGTGTAATGAATGTCTTAAGGATGCTTGTAGTCTCATCCTTAGAAGATAGAAAGAAAACCCATGTAAATCTAGTATAGTCATCAATTATAACAAGACAATATCTCTTATGCATTATACTACTTACTGAAACAGGTCCAAATAAGTCCATATGCAGCATAAACAATGATTGATTGATAGAGTTAAAAATCTTGGGCTTACAAGTGGCTTTGTGTTGTTTTCCTTTAAGACAAGCAATGCATGTTTGATCATTTTCAAATCTTTTGTGAGGTAAACCTCTTACCAAACCATTCTTAACAATCTGATTTATGGTTTTGAAATTAATATGACCAAGCCTTTATGCCATTTCATTGATTCATCCAATGTGGCCTTTACAACAAGACAAGTTAAATCCTTTTTAGGAACAATGTTCTTCATGTCAACACTGTACATATTGCCCTTTCTAGGAATTTTAAGAAGTACTTGACTTTCATCAGGCATCTTAAAATCAGGAGAAAGTACAAGACATTCAGTCTCACAGAAAAGAACATTGTTCTTTTTGTCACACATTTGTGAGACACTAAAAAGATTATAATTTAGCTCTTTTACATAGAACACATCTTCAAAATCTAAATTTCCAGTTTTAATGGTACCTTTACCGGAAATTTTTCCACCAACACCTCCTCCAAAGGTAACATAGCCTCCATCTATTGATTGAAAATCTGAGAGATAAGACTTGTTGCCTGTCATGTGCCTTGAACATCCACTATCTGAGTATCCTTGATCCTCTTGTTGATCAATTGAATGTTCCTGCACATAAAAGAGAAGTATTAGTTTCTTTTGGGGACCCAAGCCATTACTGACTTGGATCTGCCTCTTGCATCAATGTAATTTAATCTTTTAAGGACAGTTGATGCAACATTGGATTTAAGAATCCAACATGCTGAGGCCTTAACAGCATTTGCCCTGTTTCCCTTAGCAGCAGAATGAACTGATTGCTTAGCAGCAAGAACTGCTAACTTTTAGTTCTACCCTTTGGTTTCCAAACTTGTTTTTGAACCACTGCTTTTGTTTGAATGGGCCTTAGAACAGTCTTTGATGCATGTTTGAAAAATATTTTTGCACCCTTAGCTGTTGATTTTGGGTTAACAGTCATGGATGGTCGAGCAACAGGAACAATTAGTCTAGCAGCAGGAACCATTTGTCTACCAGCAGGATCTGTGTTTGAGATAGACTTATTTGAGACTGTTTTGGGTTTTGTTCTATTAACACTAGAACTAGAGTGAAAGTGAGTTTGAGGAGTTTGCCTTTTGAAATTCACCCTATTGTTTTCATACCCAGTTACCCAATGGTTGCAGAAAGCTGCAAGATGGTCAAAACTACCACATGTGTAACAAGCTTTGTTATAAAAAGCAAAGTCATCACCTAATTGGTTAGACTTGAGGTTGTTCCAATTCCTTTGGTTACCTCTGGGCTTGTTGGTGGTTCTATATTGCTCACAATACCTAACTGGTTGCCTAACATGCTTAATGTTTGATTTAGGCTTATCAGTATTGTGTTTGACTATCTTAGGAACACTTGTTCCTACTTTCTTAACCACTTCAGGTTTAGACATAACCTGATCTTCTTCATCACTATCAGTTGTGCAATCCTCAACAACTATAGCATCTCCTTTCTTAACAAAGGACACCTTGTCCTGATAAAGTAAAGTTTTATCTAAACTTTCTTTTTCTATCTTAGGACCCTCAGTAGACTTAGAACCATATTCCATTATTGGCTCTTGAAACTCAGCAAAACCTGTGTGTGCTAGGTCAACACCTGGAGGTGGAGGAACACCTCTATATGGTGGAGGAACAGATTTGTATCCTAAACCAGACTTAGCTTTATCGATTACTTGAGCTTCCCAAATCTTATTCATTCCTTCTGAGGCATGAGCTAAAGCATCTACAGTTATCTTAACATTTTAAGTTTTATTATTGGCTTAACTAACTGTTTACTTTGACTAGTAAGTAATTCATCTCTAAATGTTATTCCTCTTTTTAGAGCATTTAAGTCATCAGTAAACCTAGATTCATTACCTTGAAAGTGTGCAATTTGTTTTTCAAGCACACCTATAGCTCTTTTATGATTACTTAAATTAGCTAAGGCAATAATTAGTTCTTCTCGCCTATTATCAACTTTTCTTTTAAGTTCTTCATTTTCTTTAAGAGCAAACATGATTCAGAACATTTGGGTTTATGGAATTTACCTCTGAATCAGAGAAGGCCATTAGTGCAGTCTCAGTGGCCACAAGAGCAGCATTTGTTGGTGCTTCCTCTTCATCAGCCATGAAGCTCCAATCATAGTTAACCCCATCTATGGCTAGCATAGCCCTTGGTTCTTCAACTGTTACTTCCTTCTTCTTCTCTTGCCTATACCATGTACTTCTATTATCCTGCTTCCTCGGGTTTCTGCATTCTTTAGCAAAGTGTCCTAACCTATGACAGTTGAAACACTCCACTTTCTTCTTATCAAACCCAGCAGTTTATTACCATCAATGGTAATCTGCTTACCAGTTCTCTGCTAGAACTTCTTAGCCCTCATGCTAAGCAAAGCAACCTGTCATTTGATGTCCATCTCTTCCAAATCATTATCATCCAACTGATCAAGATCTTCATGAATTAGAGAAGAACCACTAGTTTGACTAGACATCAATACATAGAATGCGGATCTCCAAGTCCTGCAACATTCTTTTGTGAACTAGTAGAAAGACCACCATAAATAGCAGTAGAAACATGTGACACCCCGTGCCCGCTTAGACCAAAAATTAAAACTTTTAGAGCGGAAACGCTTGAACTAAAACGGACATCTGGTCACTCTTTGGCCCATTTATAAAAATCTATAAACTTTCAGACTTTGAGACTAATTTTAAATGAAACTAGACTCAATTACCTTCAAAACGATAGGTGGCACGCCCCGTGACGACTTACGGATTAAAAGATACGATTTTTCAAAGTTGCCCAAAAATCTGTCAGCGACCTCCATCCGATCGGATCGCCACCATCCGATCGGATGGGAGGTTCTATCCAGATTTTGCATGTCAAAATCCCCGTTTGAAAGTCCGACCTCCCGAACTCGAAACTTAACCAAACTTTCCAGATTTCATTAGTATATCAATGGGCTCATTTCCATATAAAAACATTTACCATTTGACCACCCGAAATAGTACTTCCTAATTGATGGGTTATGCATTAAAACCCGTTTTGACCCATTTTTACCATAAACCACTTATACCACTTCATTTCTACACCAAACTTGACCAACTTCATTACATTAACATACCAAACATGTTCCCTTGACACTTGACCCGTTTACCACCCAAAATGGGTACTT
This sequence comes from Artemisia tridentata subsp. tridentata, assembly GCA_021014915.2. Lineage (NCBI taxonomy): Eukaryota > Viridiplantae > Streptophyta > Magnoliopsida > Asterales > Asteraceae > Artemisia > Artemisia tridentata. The sequence continues at coordinate 221,154,402 of CP139505.1, read as the reverse complement.
TTACACTTTATCCAAACACCCCTTTAACTTTCATTACAAACACTTAAAACATGCTTTGACACACCAAATGACTTCCAATTCATTACACAACACTTGACATACAATTTGACACATGGCTACACTTTACAAAACCATTTATTGACTCACGGGGGTATCATCTTGGGTGAGCTCGGTATTCTACCTAGCTCCTACATATATTAAACCTTCTAAGCTTCGCATACCAACATTGATCCTTAGCCCAAGCCATATCATCACACGAGCCTACAAAACATTAAACACTTAAACCGTAAGCACGAATGCATAGTAAGTAAATCGGACATAATATATTATTATACTTCATTCAACACATTTACACATGATACAACCATCAATCCACAACATTGAACATAACTACATACCTTAATCACTTAAGCCTTAACCTTCCTTCTTCCTTAGGTCACTCTAACTAACACATCCACTAACCCTATATACTTCTTACACAAGACTACCATTATACTAAACAACCAAAATCTTAACACTTTAGCCCATAAACATAATGTATAGAAACATTATAACTTTACATTATACGGTTTACTTACCTTGATTCCAAGCTAATGCTATCAATAACATCATCTCATCATCATCATCTTCATCTTTTATCATCATCATCATCTCATTACATCCTAAACCATTATCATCATTCAAGACCCATTAACACAACTTATCATAATCAAGGGTTTATAACCCATCTAACTTACCATCATCCTTTCCATATCATCATATGATCATACCATGATCATATGATGAAAACCCACTTAATCCATAAACTTTAACCTCATTAATTATCTAAGATAGAGTACTTTACTTGAGATGGTCATTACCAAGGATAGCCATAAACATTAAGGCTTGATCATCTTCTTTCTTAAACCATCAAAGCACTTCTTTCCCTCCCTTATCTTCCTCTAAAAACCGGACTTCCTTTTTCTCAATAATGGAGGAAGTATCTAGATAAGGCTAGATATAATAGTTAGGTGGTATCTTTGGTCAATTGGCAAGATTGGCCCCTTAAGTCCTTTTCCTCCTATTTTAGCCACAAACTAACTTATAACATATTTAACAATGTGACAGCTAGGCCCTGGAGTTCATTCTCTTATTATTAAGCCACATTAAAACTTTCATAATCTTATATACATGCTTTGACTATCACTTGATTATCGTTTTGACTAAAATGTTACATTCGTTGACCTAGCCAATCACCTAAAGCCTTTGGTCCACTTTCATCTAGGGTGGGTCCCAATACCCGGGAACGGGTCTAACAATTCTACCCCCCTTATTTAGATTTCGTCCCCGAAATCTCTCGTCATTCTAACCAAAACTTAGTTTCACCTTACCTCCATTCTTAGCACTTTCCATTCTCCATCCCCCTTTGATTGCACGATCTAAGTGATCTTGCAATTCTAAGTTCACTGTACGTAACATATACCCTAGCTCATTCCATTTCTAGCTTAACTTCTCAATTCTTTCATTTCTTTTGAGTCATTATGTCATTCAAGGCATAATCCTTGCCTCTAATATATGCACCTAACCATTCTACGTCTATATCGCATAACCTTCTAACTAGTTCCATTTAACTTTTCTGTCAAGGACTATGTGTCACTTGAACATTACACACCCTTTTTAACTTTTGTATAAGTCGATTATTCATTAACTTTATACATCTTATCGCAACCTACTACTAACTCATTGATATTCTACTACACGTTACATTCGCCTTTAGTTTTCTTTTCAAAATTTAATAGAGCCTTTTAGTCCATAATAGCATTTATTTGCATTCATTACTCCACATTTTCCTTCAATTCATATTGCATACAAACATATCTTTTCAAACTTTAATCGTTTCAACTCACAATTAAACACCTAAGTCCTATACTTCACTTGACGATTCCCACACTAGGGTCGTCATTAAACTCGTTATCTATCCACCTATCTCAACTCCTTATGACTTCTAACCATCCTAGACTCCTTTTTCTACCCTTCCACCCTACTCATGCCATGTCGGGAACACATAAGCCCACTCATTCATACTTCCTCATTTACATGGAGAGGCGTCCCAAATGATGTAAATCAAGAAATACAAACTCATGGTTCAGTGATTACGACTTCTTTATTCAAATGAAAAGGCGTCCCAATTCATTTAAATAAAGACACATAACCATCCTACTTACATACTTCCGACATAACACTCGCACCTATTCATTACACATTTTAGCTTCCAAATCTTTCATTTTCGTTTATCATTCATTCATTATTTAAACTTTTCATTTTCTAGATTGGATCCACTTTACTTTAAACATTTTTCCCGAAGGGATTTTTATACATGCCAAGGATGTAGGCAATCTTTGCCGTGAAGGCAATACGTTTTATCCCGGAGTATCTTTAACACATCCCAAAGATCCTTTAACATTCATTGACTTGGTCATCCCCAAGGATACCATCCTTAACATTCATCCGAAGGATCATTAACATTCATCCCGAAGGATCATTAACATTACAATTTTATCACTTTCACATTATAACATTGGATCCAAGCCATTAACATTTTAACACACACACTATCCCTCCATTTTTATTTAGTGAACGCAAGCTCATAGAGCATATGAACCTGATTGTTATATTACACATTTTCTATGTGTTTATCATCTTTACATTCTAAATCCGCTTTAAGTCATTTTCTCCTTTTTACCTTACCTTTTAGTCCACCCGACTCTTTCCACTTTTAAACATTTGCATAGTTAACTTACATTCGTTCATTAGTACCATTTATTCTTCTTGCACGTTTTAGTTATCTACACACTTTCTACGTCTTTACACTTTTCACGCTAACTTACATTCTTTAACCCGCGTTAATCATTTCCACCTTTTTACTTTACACGTTAGTCTACTCAACTCTATTACATATAGACCTTACACATATCGCCAATTTCAACACATTCATTCATTATAATATTACCGCTAATCGCCTTAGCCGTAATATAATGATTTCAGGGCAACACCTTTACCTTACACACTCATCTCATTCTTTCTTACATTCTTAACTCATCGCATCCTTATTCTTATACCTCACTTACCCTTAACCGCCTCTTTACTACATTAACGTCAATCATTTAATATATATATATATAATATTATAATATATATATATATATATATATATATATAATATATATAACGAGACCATATGTTGGCCGTTAATATCTTACGGATTATAATCATTACATGTCGTTATTCTTTAGACTCATTCTTTACCCCTCATACCATTTAACACCACCTTATTAGTACATTAGTTTCATTTTATCTTTTCATGTTATATCTTAGCACATTTACAATGTTCCATACCTTGAACATCAACATTTAAGTTTAGTTATTAACCCACCTCTAATACCGAATACCATTCCTATTCATATTCCATTACCATTACTCTATCCCACCTTTACTAATTCACAAACAATCACCGGCACCGACCGAGGTGCACGGCTAACTAATCACTTAAACACTTCAAGTCCTTCATGGACTTACATCATATACACATTAGCACATAAGGCACATTCATCATTCATCAACCTTGGTCCACATAACATATCACACATTCCTTCTTATAACTTAAACGTATATCTTACGCATTTCTTACACCTACGTCCAAAATTTCTACGAGTGGTTTAAGACTAGGCAACCTATAGTGGGAACCTAATTCACTTAAACCTGGCTCTGATACCAATTTGTTACACCCCGTGCCCGCTTAGACCAAAAATTAAAACTTTTAGAGCGGAAACGCTTGAACTAAAACGGACATCTGGTCACTCTTTGGCCCATTTATAAAAATCTATAAACTTTTCAGACTTTGAGACTAATTTTAAATGAAACTAGACTCAATTACCTTCAAAACGATAGGTGGCACGCCCGTGACGACTTACGGATTAAAAGATATGATTTTTCGAAGTTGCCCAAAAATCTGTCAGCGACCTCCATCCGATCGGATGGGAGGTTCTGTCCAGATTTTGCATGTCAAAATCCCCGTTTGAAAGTCCGACCTCCCGAACTCGAAACTTAACCAAACTTTCCAGATTTCATTAGTATATCAATGGGCTCATTTCCATATAAAAACATTTACCATTTGACCACCCGGAATAGTACTTCCAAATTGACGGGTTATGCATTAAAACCCGTTTTGACCCATTTTCACCATAAACCACTTATACCACTTCATTTCTACACCAAACTTGACCAACTTCATTACATTAACATACCAAACATGTTCCCTTGACACTTGACCGTTTACCACCCAAAATGGGTACTTTTACACTTTATCCAAACACCCTTTAACTTTCATTACAAACACTTAAAACATGCTTTGACACACCAAATGACTTCCAATTCATTACACAACACTTGACATACAATTTGACACATGGCTACACTTTACAAAACCATTTATTGACTCACGGGGGTATCATCTTGGGTGAGCTCGGTATTCTACCTAGCTCCTACATATATTAAACCTTCTAAGCTTCGCATACCAACATTGATCCTTAGCCCAAGCCATATCATCACACGAGCCTACAAAACATTAAACACTTAAACCGTAAGCACGAATGCTTAGTAAGTAAATCGGACATAATATATCATTATACTTCATTCAACACATTACACATTATACAACCATCAATCCACAACATTGAACATAACTACATACCTTAATCACTTAAGCCTTAACCTTCCCTTCTTCCTTAGGTCACTCTTAACTAACACATCCACTAACCCTATAACTTCTTACACAAGACTACCATTATACTAAACAACCAAAATCTTAACACTTTAGCCACATAACACATAATGTATAGAAATCATTATAACTTTACATTATACGGTTTTACTTACCTTGATTCCAAGCTAATGCTATCAATAACATCATCATCATCATCATCATCTTCATCTTTTATCATCATCATCATCATTACATCCTAAACCATTATCATCATCAAGACCCATTAACACAACTTATCATAATCAAGGGTTATATAACCCATCTAACTTACCCATCATCCTTTCCATATCATCATATGATCATACCATGATCATATGATGAAAACCCACTTAATCCATAAACTTTAACCTCATTAATTACTAAGATAGAGTACTTACTTGAGATGGTCATTACCAAGGATAGCCATAAACATTAAGGCTTGATCATCTTCTTTCTTAAACCATCAAAGCACTTCTTTCCCTCCTTATCTTCCTCTAAAAACCAGACTTCCTTTTTCTCAATAATGGAGGAAGTATCTAGATAAGGCTAGATATAATAGTTAGGTGGTATCTTTGGTCAATTGGCAAGATTGGCCCCTTAAGTCCTTTTCCTCCTATTTTAGCCACAACTAACTTTATAACATATTTAACATGTGACAAGCTAGGCCCTTGGAGTTCATTCTCTTATTATTTAAGCCACATAAAACTTTCATAATCTTATAATACATGCTTTGACTATCACTTGATTATCGGTTTTGACTAAAATGTTACATTCGTTGACTAGCCAATCACCTAAAGCCTTTGGTCCACTTTCATCTAGGGTGGGGTCCCAATACCCGGGGAACGGGTCTAACAATTCTACCCCCTTATTTAGATTTCGTCCCCGAAATCTCTCGTCTACTTCTAACCAAAACTTAGTTTCACCTTACCTCCATTCTTAGCACTTTCCATTCTCCATCCCCCTTTTGATTGCATGATCTAAGTGATCTTGCAATTCTAAGTTCACTGTACGTACATCATACCCCTAGCTCATTCCATTTCTAGCTTAACTTCTCAATTCTTTCATTTCTTTTGAGTCATTATGTCATTCAAGGCATAATCCTTGCCTCTAATATATGCCACCTAACCATTCTACGTCTATCGCATAACCTTCTAACTAGTTCCATTTAACTTTTCTGTCAAGGACTATGTGTCACTTGAACATTACACACCCTTTTTAACTTTTTATAAGTCGATTATTCATTAACTTTATACTCTTATCGCAACCTTACTACTAACTCATTGATATTCTACTACACGTTACATTCGCCTTTAGTTTTCTTTTCAAAATTTAATAGAGCTTTTAGTCCATAATAGCATTTATTTGCATTCATTACTCCACATTTTCCTTCAATTCATATTGCAACAAACATATCTTTTCAAACTTTAATCGTTTCAACTCACACTAAAACACCTAAGTCCTATACTTCACTTGACGATTCCCACCTAGGGTCGTCATTAAACTCGTTATCTATCCACCTATCTCAACTCCTTATGACTTCTAACCATCCTAGACTCCTTTTTCTACCCTTCCACCCTACTCATGCCATGTCGGGAACACATAAGCCCACTCATTCATACTTTCTCATTTACATGGAGAGGCGTCCCAAATGATGTAAATCAAGAAATACAAACTCATGGTTCAGTGATTTACGACTTCTTTATTCAAATGAAAAGGCGTCCCAATTCATTTAAATAAAGACACCATAAACCATCCTACTTACATACTTCCGACATAACACTCGCACCTATTCATTACACATTTTAACTTCCAATCTTTCATTTTCGTTTTCATTTCATTCATTATTTAAACTTTTCATTTTCTAGCTTGGATCCACTTTACTTTAACATTTTTCCCCGAAGGGATTTTTACACATGCCAAGGATGTAGGCAATCTTTGCCGGTGAAGGCAATACGTTTTATCCCGGAGGATCTTTAACACATCCCAAAGGATCCTTTAACATTCATTGACTTGGTCATCCCCAAGGATACCATCCTTAACATTCATCCCGAAGGATCATTAACATTCATCCCGAAGGATCCTTAACATTCACACTTTATCACTTTCACATTATAACATTGGATCCAAGCCATTAACATTTTAACACACACACTATCCCATCCATTTTATTTAGTGAACGCAAGCTCATAGAGCATATGAACCTGCTTGTTATAATTACACATTTTCTATGTGTTTATCATCTTACATTCTAAATCCGCTTTAATCATTTTCACCTTTTTACCTTACCTTTTAGTCCACCCGACTCTTTCCACTTTTAAACATTGCATAGGTTAACTTACATTCGTTCATTAGTACCATTTATTCTTCTTGCACGTTTTAGTTATCTACACACTTTCTACGTCTTTACACTTTTCACGCTAACTTACATTCTTTAACCCGCGTTAATCATTTCCACCTTTTTACTTTACACGTTAGTCTACTCAACTCTATTACATATAGACCTTACACATATCGCCAATTTCAACACATTCATTCATTATAATAATTACCGCTAATCGCCTTAGCCGTAATATAATGATTTCAGGGCAACACCTTTACCTTACACACTCATCTCATTCTTTCTTACATTCTTAACTCATCGCATCCTTATTCTTATACCTCACTTACCCTTAACCCGCCTCTTTACTACATTAACGTCAATCATTATATATATATATATATATATATATATATATATATATATATATATATATATATATATATATATAACGAGACCATATGTTGGCCGTTAATATCTTACGGATTATAATCATTACATGTCGTTATTCTTTAGACTCATTCTTTACCCCTCATACCATTTAACACCACCTTATTAGTACATTAGTTTCATTTTATCTTTTCATGTTATATCTTAGCACATTTACAATGTTCCATACCTTGAACATCAACATTTAAGTTTAGTTATTAACCCACCTCTAATACCGAATACCATTCCTATTCATATTCCATTACCATTACTCTATCCCACCTTTACTAATTCACAAACAATCACCGGCACCGACCGAGGTGCACGGCTAACTAATCACTTAAACACTTCAAGTCCTTCATGGACTTACATCATATACACATTAGCACATAAGGCACATTCATCATTCATCAACCTTGGTCCACATAACATATCACACATTCCTTCTTATAACTTAAACGTATATCTTACGCATTTCTTACACCTACGTCCAAAATTTCTACGAGTGGTTTAAGACTAGGCAACCTATAGTGGGAACCTAATTCACTTAAACCTGGCTCTGATACCAATTTGTTACACCCCGTGCCCGCTTAGACCAAAAATTAAAACTTTTAGAGCGGAAACGCTTGAACTAAAACGGACATCTGGTCACTCTTTGGCCCATTTATAAAAATCTATAAACTTTCAGACTTTGAGACTAATTTTAAATGAAACTAGACTCAATTACCTTCAAAACGATAGGTGGCACGCCCGTGACGACTTACGGATTAAAAGATATGATTTTTCAAAGTTGCCCAAAAATCTGTCAGCGACCTCCATCCGATCGGATGGGAGGTTCTGTCCAGATTTTGCATGTCAAAATCCCCGTTTGAAAGTCCGACCTCCCGAACTCGAAACTTAACCAAACTTTCCAGATTTCATTAGTATATCAATGGACTCATTTCCATATAAAAACATTTACCATTTGACCACCCGGAATAGTACTTCCAAATTGACGGGTTATGCATTAAAAACCCGTTTTGACCCATTTTCACCAATAAACCACTTATACCACTTCATTTCTACACCAAACTTGACCAACTTCATTACATTAACATACCAAACATGTTCCCTTGACACTTGACCCGTTTACCACCCAAAATGGGTACTTTTACACTTTATCCAAACACCCCTTTAACTTTCATTACAAACACTTAAAACATGCTTTGACACACCAAATGACTTCCAATTCATTACACAACACTTGACATACAATTTGACACATGGCTACACTTTACAAAACCATTTATTGACTCACGGGGGTATCATCTTGGGTGAGCTCGGTATTCTACCTAGCTCCTACATATATTAAACCTTCTAAGCTTCGCATACCAACATTGATCCTTAGCCCAAGCCATATCATCACACGAGCCTACAAAACATTAAACACTTAAACCGTAAGCACGAATGCTTAGTAAGTAAAGCGGACATAATATATCATTATACTTCATTCAACACATTACACATTATACAACCATCAATCCACAACATTGAACATAACTACATACCTTAATCACTTAAGCCTTAACCTTCCCTTCTTCCTTAGGTCACTCTTAACTAACACATCCACTAACCCTATAACTTCTTACACAAGACTACCATTATACTAAACAACCAAAATCTTAACACTTTAGCCACATAACACATAATGTATAGAAATCATTATAACTTTACATTATACCGGTTTACTTACCTTGATTCCAAGCTAATGCTATCAATAACATCATCATCATCATCATCATCTTCATCTTTTATCATCATCATCATCATTACATCCTAAACCATTATCATCATCAAGACCCATTAACACAACTTATCATAATCAAGGGTTATATAACCCATCTAACTTACCCATCATCCTTTCCATATCATCATATGATCATACCATGATCATATGATGAAAACCCACTTAATCCATAAACTTTAACCTCATTAATTACTAAGATAGAGTACTTACTTGAGATGGTCATTACCAAGGATAGCCATAAACATTAAGGCTTGATCATCTTCTTTCTTAAACCATCAAAGCACTTCTTTCCCTCCCTTATCTTCCTCTAAAAACCAGACTTCCTTTTTCTCAATAATGGAGGAAGTATCTAGATAAGGCTAGATATAATAGTTAGGTGGTATCTTTGGTCAATTGGCAAGATTGGCCCCTTAAGTCCTTTTCCTCCTATTTTAGCCACAACTAACTTTATAACATATTTAACATGTGACAAGCTAGGCCCTTGGAGTTCATTCTCTTATTATTTAAGCCACATAAAACTTTCATAATCTTATAATACATGCTTTGACTATCACTTGATTATCGGTTTTGACTAAAATGTTACATTCGTTGACTAGCCAATCACCTAAAGCCTTTGGTCCACTTTCATCTAGGGTGGGGTCCCAATACCCGGGGAACGGGTCTAACAATTCTACCCCCCTTATTTAGATTTCGTCCCCGAAATCTCTCGTCTACTTCTAACCAAAACTTAGTTTCACCTTACCTCCATTCTTAGCACTTTCCATTCTCCATCCCCCTTTTGATTGCATGATCTAAGTGATCTTGCAATTCTAAGTTCACTGTACGTACATCATACCCCTAGCTCATTCCATTTCTAGCTTAACTTCTCAATTCTTTCATTTCTTTTGAGTCATTATGTCATTCAAGGCATAATCCTTGCCTCTAATATATGCCACCTAACCATTCTACGTCTATCGCATAACCTTCTAACTAGTTCCATTTAACTTTTCTGTCAAGGACTATGTGTCACTTGAACATTACACACCCTTTTTAACTTTTTATAAGTCGATTATTCATTAACTTTATACTCTTATCGCAACCTTACTACTAACTCATTGATATTCTACTACACGTTACATTCGCCTTTAGTTTTCTTTTCAAAATTTAATAGAGCTTTTAGTCCATAATAGCATTTATTTGCATTCATTACTCCACATTTTCCTTCAATTCATATTGCAACAAACATATCTTTTCAAACTTTAATCGTTTCAACTCACACAAAAACACCTAAGTCCTATACTTCACTTGACGATTCCCACCTAGGGTCGTCATTAAACTCGTTATCTATCCACCTATCTCAACTCCTTATGACTTCTAACCATCCTAGACTCCTTTTTTACCCTTCCACCCTACTCATGCCATGTCGGGAACACATAAGCCCACTCATTCATACTTTCTCATTTACATGGAGAGGCGTCCCAAATGATGTAAATCAAGAAATACAAACTCATGGTTCAGTGATTTACGACTTCTTTATTCAAATGAAAAGGCGTCCCAATTCATTTAAATAAAGACACCATAAACCATCCTACTTACATACTTCCGACATAACACTCGCACCTATTCATTACACATTTTAACTTCCAATCTTTCATTTTCGTTTTCATTTCATTCATTACTTAAACTTTTCATTTTCTAGCTTGGATCCACTTTACTTTAACATTTTTCCCCGAAGGGATTTTTATACATGCCAAGGATGTAGGCAATCTTTGCCGGTGAAGGCAATACGTTTTATCCCGGAGGATCTTTAACACATCCCAAAGGATCCTTTAACATTCATTGACTTGGTCATCCCCAAGGATACCATCCTTAACATTCATCCCGAAGGATCATTAACATTCATCCCGAAGGATCATTAACATTCACAATTTATCACTTTCACATTATAACATTGGATCCAAGCCATTAACATTTTAACACACACACTATCCCATCCATTTTATTTAGTGAACGCAAGCTCATAGAGCATATGAACCTGCTTGTTATAATTACACATTTTCTATGTGTTTATCATCTTACATTCTAAATCCGCTTTAATCATTTTCACCTTTTTACCTTACCTTTTAGTCCACCCGACTCTTTCCACTTTTAAACATTGCATAGGTTAACTTACATTCGTTCATTAGTACCATTTATTCTTCTTGCACGTTTTAGTTATCTACACACTTTCTACGTCTTTACACTTTTCACGCTAACTTACATTCTTTAACCCGCGTTAATCATTTCCACCTTTTTACTTTACACGTTAGTCTACTCAACTCTATTACATATAGACCTTACACATATCGCCAATTTCAACACATTCATTCATTATAATAATTACCGCTAATCGCCTTAGCCGTAATATAATGATTTCAGGGCAACACCTTTACCTTACACACTCATCTCATTCTTTCTTACATTCTTAACTCATCGCATCCTTATTCTTATACCTCACTTACCCTTAACCCGCCTCTTTACTACATTAACGTCAATCATTAGACATATATATATATATATATATATATATATATATGTATAACGAGACCATATGTTGGCCGTTAATATCTTACGGATTATAATCATTACATGTCGTTATTCTTTAGCCTCATTCTTTACCCTTCATACCATTTAACACCACCTTATTAGTACATTAGTTTCATTTTATCTTTTCATGTTATATCTTAGCACATTTACAATGTTCCATACCTTGAACATCAACATTTAAGTTTAGTTATTAACCCACCTCTAATACCGAATACCATTCCTATTCATATTCCATTACCATTACTCTATCCCACCTTTACTAATTCACAAACAATCACCGGCACCGACCGAGGTGCACGGCTAACTAATCACTTAAACACTTCAAGTCCTTCATGGACTTACATCACATACACATTAGCACATAAGGCACATTCATCATTCATCAACCTTGGTCCACATAACATATCACACATTCCTTCTTATAACTTAAACGTATATCTTACGCATTTCTTACACCTACGTCCAACATTTCTACGAGTGGTTTAAGACTAGGCAACCTATAGTGGGAACCTAATTCACTTAAACCTGGCTCTGATACCAATTTGTTACACCCCGTGCCCGCTTAGACCAAAAATTAAAACTTTTAGAGCGGAAACGCTTGAACTAAAACGGACATCTGGTCACTCTTTGGCCCATTTATAAAAATCTATAAACTTTCAGACTTTGAGACTAATTTTAAATGAAACTAGACTCAATTACCTTCAAAACGATAGGTGGCACGCCCCGTGACGACTTACGGATTAAAAGATACGATTTTTCAAAGTTGCCCAAAAATCTGTCAGCGACCTCCATCCGATCGGATGGGAGGTTCTGTCCAGATTTTGCATGTCAAAATCCCCGTTTGAAAGTCCGACCTCCCGAACTCGAAACTTAACCAAACTTTCCAGATTTCATTAGTATATCAATGGGCTCATTTCCATATAAAAACATTTACCATTTGACCACCCGGAATAGTACTTCCAAATTGACGGGTTATGCATTAAAACCCGTTTTGACCCATTTTCACCATAAACCACTTATACCACTTCATTTCTACACCAAACTTGACCAACTTCATTACATTAACATACCAAACATGTTCCCTTGACACTTGACCCGTTTACCACCCAAAATGGGTACTTTTACACTTTATCCAAACACCCCTTTAACTTTCATTACAAACACTTAAAACATGCTTTGACACACCAAATGACTTCCAATTCATTACACAACACTTGACATACAATTTGACACATGGCTACACTTTACAAAACCATTTATTGACTCACGGGGGTATCATCTTGGGTAAGCTCGGTATTCTACCTAGCTCCTACATATATTAAACCTTCTAAGCTTCGCATACCAACATTGATCCTTAGCCCAAGCCATATCATCACACGAGCCTACAAAACATTAAACACTTAAACCGTAAGCACGAATGCTTAGTAAGTAAAGCGGACATAATATATCATTATACTTCATTCAACACATTACACATTATACAACCATCAATCCACAACATTGAACATAACTACATACCTTAATCACTTAAGCCTTAACCTTCCCTTCTTCCTTAGGTCACTCTTAACTAACACATCCACTAACCCTATAACTTCTTACACAAGACTACCATTATACTAAACAACCAAAATCTTAACACTTTAGCCACATAACACATAATGTATAGAAATCATTATAACTTTACATTATACCGATTTACTTACCTTGATTCCAAGCTAATGCTATCAATAACATCATCATCATCATCATCATCTTCATCTTTTATCATCATCATCATCATCATTACATCCTAAACCATTATCATCATCAAGACCCATTAACACAACTTATCATAATCAAGGGTTATATAACCCATCTAACTTACCCATCATCCTTTCCATATCATCATATGATCATACCATGATCATATGATGAAAACCCACTTAATCCATAAACTTTAACCTCATTAATTACTAAGATAGAGTACTTACTTGAGATGGTCATTACCAAGGATAGCCATAAACATTAAGGCTTGATCATCTTCTTTCTTAAACCATCAAAGCACTTCTTTCCCTCCCTTATCTTCCTCTAAAAACCAGACTTCCTTTTTCTCAATAATGGAGGAAGTATCTAGATAAGGCTAGATATAATAGTTAGGTGGTATCTTTGGTCAATTGGCAAGATTGGCCCTTAAGTCCTTTTCCTCCTATTTTAGCCACAACTAACTTTATAACATATTTAACATGTGACAAGCTAGGCCCTTGGAGTTCATTCTCTTATTATTTAAGCCACATAAAACTTTCATAATCTTATAATACATGCTTTGACTATCACTTGATTATCGGTTTGACTAAAATGTTACATTCGTTGACTAGCCAATCACCTAAAGCCTTTGGTCCACTTTCATCTAGGGTGGGGTCCCAATACCCGGGGAACGGGTCTAACAATTCTACCCCCCTTATTTAGATTTCGTCCCCGAAATCTCTCGTCTACTTCTAACCAAAACTTAGTTTCACCTTACCTCCATTCTTAGCATTTTCCATTCTCCATCCCCCTTTTGATTGCATGATCTAAGTGATCTTGCAATTCTAAGTTCACTGTACGTACATCATACCCCTAGCTCATTCCATTTCTAGCTTAACTTCTCAATTCTTTCATTTCTTTTGAGTCATTATGTCATTCAAGGCATAATCCTTGCCTCTAATATATGCCACCTAACCATTCTACGTCTATCGCATAACCTTCTAACTAGTTCCATTTAACTTTTCTGTCAAGGACTATGTGTCACTTGAACATTACACACCCTTTTTAACTTTTTATAAGTCGATTATTCATTAACTTTATACTCTTATCGCAACCTTACTACTAACTCATTGATATTCTACTACACGTTACATTCGCCTTTAGTTTTCTTTTCAAAATTTAATAGAGCTTTTAGTCCATAATAGCATTTATTTGCATTCATTACTCCACATTTTCCTTCAATTCATATTGCAACAAACATATCTTTTCAAACTTTAATCGTTTCAACTCACACAAAAACACCTAAGTCCTATACTTCACTTGACGATTCCCACCTAGGGTCGTCATTAAACTCGTTATCTATCCACCTATCTCAACTCCTTATGACTTCTAACCATCCTAGACTCCTTTTTCTACCCTTCCACCCTACTCATGCCATGTCGGGAACACATAAGCCCACTCATTCATACTTTCTCATTTACATGGAGAGGCGTCCCAAACGATGTAAATCAAGAAATACAAACTCATGGTTCAGTGATTTACGACTTCTTTATTCAAATGAAAAGGCGTCCCAATTCATTTAAATAAAGACACCATAAACCATCCTACTACATACTTCCGACATAACACTCGCACCTATTCATTACACATTTTAACTTCCAATCTTTCATTTTTGTTTTCATTTCATTCATTATTTAAACTTTTCATTTTCTAGATTGGATCCACTTTACTTTAACATTTTTCCCCGAAGGGATTTTTATACATGCCAAGGATGTAGGCAATCTTTGCCGGTGAAGGCAATACGTTTTATCCCGGAGGATCTTTAACACGTCCCAAAGGATCCTTTAACATTCATTGACTTGGTCATCCCCAAGGATACCATCCTTAACATTCATCCCGAAGGATCATTAACATTCATCCGAAGGATCATTAACATTCACAATTTATCACTTTCACATTATAACATTGGATCCAAGCCATTAACATTTTAACACACACACTATCCCATCCATTTTATTTAGTGAACGCAAGCTCATAGAGCATATGAACCTGCTTGTTATAATTACACATTTTCTATGTGTTTATCATCTTACATTCTAAATCCGCTTTAATCATTTTCACCTTTTTACCTTACCCTTTAGTCCACCCGACTCTTTCCACTTTTAAACATTGCATAGGTTAACTTACATTCGTTCATTAGTACCATTTATTCTTCTTGCACGTTTTAGTTATCTACACACTTTCTACGTCTTTACACTTTTCACGCTAACTTACATTCTTTAACCCGCGTTAATCATTTCCACCTTTTTACTTTACACGTTAGTCTACTCAACTCTATTACATATAGACCTTACACATATCGCCAATTTCAACACATTCATTCATTATAATAATTACCGCTAATCGCCTTAGCCGTAATATAATGATTTCAGGGCAACACCTTTACCTTACACACTCATCTCATTCTTTCTTACATTCTTAACTCATCGCATCCTTATTCTTATACCTCACTTACCCTTAACCCGCCTCTTTACTACATTAACGTCAATCATTATATTATATATATATATATATATATATATATATATATATGTATAACGAGACCATATGTTGGCCGTTAATATCTTACGGATTATAATCATTACATGTCGTTATTCTTTAGCCTCATTCTTTACCCTTCATACCATTTAACACCACCTTATTAGTACATTAGTTTCATTTTATCTTTTCATGTTATATCTTAGCACATTTACAATGTTCCATACCTTGAACATCAACATTTAAGTTTAGTTATTAACCCACCTCTAATACCGAATACCATTCCTATTCATATTCCATTACCATTACTCTATCCCACCTTTACTAATTCACAAACAATCACCGGCACCGACCGAGGTGCACGGCTAACTAATCACTTAAACACTTCAAGTCCTTCATGGACTTACATCACATACACATTAGCACATAAGGCACATTCATCATTCATCAACCTTGGTCCACATAACATATCACACATTCCTTCTTATAACTTAAACGTATATCTTACGCATTTCTTACACCTACGTCCAAAATTTCTACGAGTGGTTTAAGACTAGGCAACCTATAGTGGGAACCTAATTCACTTAAACCTGGCTCTGATACCAATTTGTAACACCCCGTGCCCGCTTAGACCAAAAATTAAAACTTTTAGAGCGGAAACGCTTAAACTAAAACGGACATCTGGTCACTCTTTGGCCCATTTATAAAAATCTATAAACTTTCAGACTTTGAGACTAATTTTAAATGAAACTAGACTCAATTACCTTCAAAACGATAGGTGGCACGCCCCGTGACGACTTACGGATTAAAAGATATGATTTTTCAAAGTTGCCCAAAAATCTGTCAGCGACCTCCATCCGATCGGATGGGAGGTTCTGTCCAGATTTTGCATGTCAAAATCCCCGTTTGAAAGTCCGACCTCCCGAACTCGAAACTTAACCAAACTTTCCAGATTTCATTAGTATATCAATGGGCTCATTTCCATATAAAAACATTTACCATTTGACCACCCGGAATAGTACTTCCAAATTGACGGGTTATGCATTAAAACCCGTTTTGACCCATTTTCACCATAAACCACTTATACCACTTCATTTCTACACCAAACTTGACCAACTTCATTACATTAACATACCAAACATGTTCCCTTGACACTTGACCCGTTTACCACCCAAAATGGGTACTTTTACACTTTATCCAAACACCCCTTTAACTTTCATTACAAACACTTAAAACATGCTTTGACACACCAAATGACTTCCAATTCATTACACAACACTTGACATACAATTTGACACATGGCTACACTTTACAAAACCATTTATTGACTCACGGGGGTATCATCTTGGGTAAGCTCGGTATTCTACCTAGCTCCTACATATATTAAACCTTCTAAGCTTCGCATACCAACATTGATCCTTAGCCCAAGCCATATCATCACACGAGCCTACAAAACATTAAACACTTAAACCGTAAGCACGAATGCTTAGTAAGTAAAGCGGACATAATATATCATTATACTTCATTCAACACATTACACATTATACAACCATCAATCCACAACATTGAACATAACTACATACCTTAATCACTTAAGCCTTAACCTTCCCTTCTTCCTTAGGTCACTCTTAACTAACACATCCACTAACCCTATAACTTCTTACACAAGACTACCATTATACTAAACAACCAAAATCTTAACACTTTAGCCACATAACACATAATGTATAGAAATCATTATAACTTTACATTATACCGATTTACTTACCTTGATTCCAAGCTAATGCTATCAATAACATCATCATCATCATCATCTTCATCTTTTATCATCATCATCATCATCACTACATCCTAAACCATTATCATCATCAAGACCCATTAACACAACTTATCATAATCAAGGGTTATATAACCCATCTAACTTACCCATCATCCTTTCCATATCATCATATGTTCATACCATGATCATATGATGAAAACCCACTTAATCCATAAACTTTAACCTCATTAATTACTAAGATAGAGTACTTACTTGAGATGGTCATTACCAAGGATAGCCATAAACATTAAGGCTTGATCATCTTCTTTCTTAAACCATCAAAGCACTTCTTTCCCTCCCTTATCTTCCTCTAAAAACCGGACTTCCTTTTTCTCAATAATGGAGGAAGTATCTAGATAAGGCTAGATATAATAGTTAGGTGGTATCTTTGGTCAATTGGCAAGATTGGCCCCTTAAGTCCTTTTCCTCCTATTTTAGCCACAACTAACTTTATAACATATTTAACATGTGACAAGCTAGGCCCTTGGAGTTCATTCTCTTATTATTTGAGCCACATAAAACTTTCATAATCTTATAATACATGCTTTGACTATCACTTGATTATCGATTTTGACTAAAATGTTACATTCGTTGACTAGCAAATCACCTAAAGCCTTTGGTTCACTTTCATCTAGGGTGGGGTCCCAATACCCGGGGAACGGGTCTAACAAAACACCTTCAACTTCATCTACCTCTTCTGACTTACTAATACTAGGAGATGATAAGAGTGCCACATTCCCAGAACTAGTACTATACATTCTAGACTTCTTTAGACTTTGTTCAACAATTTTGAAGTTATTGAACAAATCATTGAGTTTCATGGTTTCAATATCTGGCTTGTTCATCCAGACAACCACATGAGTATGGAACTCATCAGGTAGACTTCTCAAAAACTTCATGTTGAGATCTTCATTTGCTATCTCAACACTCAATACACTTAGCTGACTGACAAGCTTGTGTAATCTAGAAAACAACTTATCAAGGGATTCATTGCTATTTGAATTGAAATTTTCAAATTGTTGTTTCAGCAATGTCTTTTGTGTTTTCTTGGTGATTTCATTACCACCAAACCATGCACAAATCTCTTCAAAAAGAGTTTTTGCATCTGGATACTTGCTAAAGGATAGCATATGCTCACTAGGAATGGTCATAAGCAACAAGTTTCTTGCTTTTTGATCATTTCTCTTATGTATCCTTTCTTCATTTGAAACTGGTCCAGTATTTCTTTGTCTTACTGTTTTGCCTTCAATGATAGCATCTGAATAGCCTAGTGAAAAAGAATCAACATACATAATGATATCCCAAAGAGCATAATCTTGAACCATAAAATATTGCTCAATTCTCAACCTCAATAGCTCAAACTCATTTTGTTTGATCATGGGCAACTTTGCAGCAACATTTGTAGCAGTATCCTGAACATCCATTTCTAAAGCTTCTTCTTCTAAATCAATAATATCAGCCTAGCTCTGATACCACTTGTTAGGATTCGACACACGGTTAAGGTGGTTAAACCTTTTGTACTTTGTGTGTATGATATATTGAGTGAATATGATTAAGTATGCGGAATCTACTTAATCACACTTAGAAGGTTATTGTAACACCCCAACCCGACAAGGGCAAAGATGTCACAAATACATGGTTTCATATCAGATACAAGCATTCAAGAAATAAAATAGCGGAAGCCTTAACATTTAAAATCCAAAGGAAAATAAGTCAACACGACTTATATCAAGTGCAAGACCGAAATAACGAAGTACAAAACAGAATCCAAAATGCCCAAACAATGGCATAACAGAAATAATATCCAAATGGTCACACTAGAATGACAAGGTCTAAACTTCACACAAGTTGCTCTCATCCCAAGCTAAACCCAGCTCCTAGCTTAAATGTACCTGCCGCAGGAAAAGAAATGCGGCTGAGCTACGAGAGCTCAGTGAACAGATATAACAGAAACAAAGCAATGATACAGGATGATGAATAAATAAAGGAATACAAACCGGTCAGAGTCAATGTACAAGTATAATGTAACAGTGATGAGAAGCAAGTGATATCAAGGTCATGTGAATATGTCAAGGTTAAGGAAAGTAATACAGGTAAGTGTAAGGGTAACAGAAATCCACTACGAGCCCAGAAAACAGAAATCATATCAAGTCCAGTAATCAGGGTGTACGGAGGGGAGACCTCGGTACCAAGTACAGGGTGAGGGGCTACCTCTCAGGGGTGGAGTCGCGGGCTCCCAGGATGTGAAAGACGTGCATCGCACACACCATCAGTCACCAGATATAACAAGTAATATAAACAAATCAGGTCAAGTCTAGGATGCATCCATACGCCCCAGGTGGCCAGAGTCTACCAATACACACCATATAATCAAGTCAGGGAGGGATAGGACATCTCTCTCCTACCCTAGAGTCAAGTCATCGGTGCATCAATGACAAGGACATGAACACCTCATGCCTGGTGGGTGGCTCGTAATATCAAACTGTGGGTCAAGGTTAAGTATCAAGTATCAAGTGTCAGGTGTCAAGTATCAGGTGTCAAGTATCAAGTGTCAGGTGTCAAGTATCAGATATCAAGTATTAAGTGTCAGGTGTCAAGTATCAAGTCAGAAAGTTCATATCAGAGGATTCAATATCAGAAGGTTCAATATCAGGAAGGTCAATATCAGGAGGTTCAAAGGTTCATATTAAAGTTCACTTTAAAAGTTTACTATTAAAAGGCCATTTATAGATGTCAAAATAATCCTTAAGTACTGGTCTCCATAAAATGATTTTTAAACGGTTTCCATAAAGAAGGTCTTTTCAAAAGGTTTCTATAAAGATAGTCTGCAAAATAGTTTCTTGAAACATTTTCATAATTAATTAAAAAGATTTTCTCGTCCAATTATAATATCAAAAATATCAAGGTTCAAGTCAAGGTTTTATGGCAGGGTTCATATCAAGGTTCATGGCAAGGTTCAGAACAAGGTATAAATCAAAGATCAAGGCAAGGGTTCAAACAAGGGTCCAAGAGTAAGTACACAGATCAAGGTTTACAATACAAGGGATACATAGCAATGGTTCAGGAAATCTTAAACGAATCTAATAAATCAAGAGGACGAAGGCCCCTTACTGAAAAGGGCAGAATATCCGTACCTTATTCCAATGCAAGCACACAAAATAGAAAAGGCTGACAGGAAATCAAATCACTCCCTCCTCGAACCTAAGGAGTAGAAGACAGAAATACGAAAGGGGTTTAAGTTATCTTCTCATTATAATTAACTTCTATTTTTAGTAGGTTTCCAGAATTTAGTAAGTTTCCATACTTAGCAAGATTCAAGTGATATAATTCAAGTTAAGTCTTTAATTAGCTTATTATGGAAGTCATGTTCATTTTGACAAGTTATACAAGTTCATGGTTAATTATGACAAGTTCCAACACTTTAGGGTTTTAAATGTAATTCTTCCAAAGTTAAGAGCCCAAAATGTAACTATCACAATTATCCATTTAATCCCTCATTATACAAGTGTACGACTCAAATACTTCAGGTTTGCCAATATTACATTTTATACCCCTTAGTTTACAAATTTACAATTTAAACCCCTTAATTCATGATTTTACAATTTAAATCCTTATCTTATTCATAATTACTCAACAACTCTTATTTTATCAAAATTACAGAATGAACACTTTATTTTTAGCATGGAACGAATCACCCTTCATCTTTTCATAAATTACACCTTTAGTCCCTTAAGTTTACAAAACTTACAAATTAAGTCATAATTCCATAGTAATTACATATTAAGCCCATAAATACTCAAATTTACACAAAACACTCTTAATATCATTATTTACTCAGAATAACCTCAACTTTCCAGAATTTACACTTTTAGTCCCTCTCTTTTAACTAATTACAATTCGTACCCTTTAATTACCATTAATTCATTTTCTTGCAATATTTACACTTAGGACCCTCAAGTTATATTTTTCCCACATTCTTACTGACTTATATAACATTAAAAAAATACCCTACAAGTTTCAAAGTTTACAAAACACACCCTTATGATTTATTTTCAAATCGGTTTACACCTTTAATTTCTAAACCTAAACCCTAATTATCCCAATCATCAAACCATCATTGTACAATCATTAAAACACAATTAATAACCAGAATCCAATCATCAAAACCCTAACCCTAGTCGTTCCATTAGGGTTTTCTATTTTTCCTTCATTTTTCTTTAAAATCCGATTAACAAAACAATTAAAGATTAATTATATTAGACTTCAATAAATCAAATGACTATTTTTCCAGAGTGATATGATGATAATAGAACCCATAAAAATTATATAAACAGCCCAGAACAATCGCATAACATATTTTAGATTTTGTGTACGTTTTTAATACCAATATTCACCACACATATTTAGGCTTCTATAAATCTTCTATCATTTTTCCAGATCATGTACATCATATTAGGTCTAAATAAGATAGCCATAGCACCCAGAAAATTCGTAACACATATTTTGGAATTTACGTGTGTTTAAACCCATAAAATTCAAAGCGACTTAAAAACTGTGCATGATTCGATTCATATAATTTTCCTGAGTCTTATATGTTATAAAGATCATAAGAAAAATATTGGATTAATTTTAGAACGTATGGAATCAAGGATCACGAATTATACCTATCGTATGGAATAAAGGAGGAAAAATTCGACACCACCTAGACCAGGCCCTTATAAATCGAATGGCTATTTTTCTAGTCTTCCTAGCACTAGAATGAACTCCAGAAAAATGTTTCTTGGCTGCAGAAAATTTGGATTGAATGTGTGTGTATTTTTGTGTATTTTCGGCTAAGGTTTTTAGGGTTAAATCAAGGAGAAAATCATGGGAGGTTATATGGATGATATAGACCGAGTATGGGGAGGGTATTAAGGCTAAAGAATCGGTATAAACCTGGACAAAATCAATCTTCCCTTAATTTGAATGATTTCCTAATTTATTTTGTATTTTAAGTGTTTTTAAATTAATTAAATTATAACTTATGTATATATATTGTGTATTAATCGGCCCAAGTGTTTTATTGTGTAATAATACATTTTTGTACCTTGTATAAATATTAGAAGCTTGCCTCAAAATTATCTCGCTTGATTTGTGGTTCGTTTCCAGAGATTCGGAATTAATTCGGTACTTTGAATAAGCTTTAATTAAATTTTTAAAGTTTCAGGGGTAATTTGGTAATTTTTGCATGTTTTAAATTTTCGGGTTTTACAGTTATTATGATTATGGAAATGGAACAGTTGTGTTTGTTATTGAACAAGGAACAATGAAAGATTAACACCAAACGATTCAATATTATTAAGATAATAATACGAGTGATCTTGAGTTATCACTAGGGTTACAACCTTGAATCTTAAGTTTTTCTTACTTGTGATATTTTTGTGTTTGTTCTAGTTCTAGCAGATATATATTTTTCACTATGTTTTTAACACAACACCAACACATAATATCTAGTCTAAGATCTTCTTTTATAGTCCAAGAAGATCTTTACAATATTGCTTAAGTCTTGATAAACTACTTGCTAACTTATCTTGAGTGTGTCAGTACATAAGATACAACATGTATCTGTGTACATAACTTGTTAACTAAGCACATGGGGTAAGATATTATCTACCGTATATTGTTGACCAAAATACACATAATATCTTTTCATACTTATCCACTTAGCAGCAGAATGTACATTAGCAGCAGCAATGAGTTATCGCTAGCAGCAGGAACAAGTACACTAGCAGCAGCATCAACCAGCAGCATTATCAGCAGCAGAATCAATACACTACCAGCAGGAATGAAACTTTGCACTACCAGCAGAAACAAATATACTACCAGCAGAAACATACTTAGAGAAATTCCCAATTCTTGAACTTCAGAATATTTAATTCCCAACAGCAACTTTCAATGAATAAAGGGTATGTGAAAA
Source organism: Artemisia tridentata subsp. tridentata (assembly GCA_021014915.2). NCBI lineage: Eukaryota > Viridiplantae > Streptophyta > Magnoliopsida > Asterales > Asteraceae > Artemisia > Artemisia tridentata. The sequence continues at coordinate 221,130,490 of CP139505.1, read as the reverse complement.
AGTGATGAAAAGAGAACCTGGAAGATATGAAATGCCGGCAAAAGGGATTTCCGGTGGCCGGAAAGTGAGAAGATTGCCGGAGAAAGAGAGAAAAAAGAAAGGAAAAAAAAGAACATGTTAAAAAATGTTACCGTTGTCTTTTATTTGTGTCCCTCTCCCTCTCTCGGCAAAAGATACCGCAACTCACACTTTACCGACTTCAACGCCCCACTCGCGGCGGTGTTACCGCCTCTTCCGATCACATAATCGAAGCCCACACCGACCCACTCCCTCCACCCATTCTCATAATAGTTATTCAACATTGTACCAATTCTTTGTTTAAAGATACCGAAGTTATTCTAAATAAACTCACATGCAAACAACGTTGGATGTTATGAATCAAATATTTTTTATTTAATTAAATATCATATCAACCTTATAAACAAATTAAGTCATTTAAGCAAGTTTCACCCTATAAAAGCACATGTCTATGCACAAAGCGAACCACACCAAACACCTCAACGACAATCATAACCTTTGCAATGGATTTAAGTTTCTTAACTTATCTATTCATTATAGTAACACCTTTCTTCTTGTCGTATGTTACTAGCATATATTTCACTTCTGAAAAAAACCTCCCACCAGGGCCACGACCATTGCCAATCATCGGCAATCTTCACCAAATTGGCAAGAAGCCACATGTCTCCACCGCCATGTTCGCTAAAAAATATGGCGCCATCCTATCTCTTCGCATAGTGTCTCAAGTTCTTGTGGTGGTCTCGACTGCTGAGGCAGCCATGGAAGTTCTCAAGACTCAAGATCGGAATCTTTCTGGTCGCATCGTACCGGATGTACTGAGACAAACCATAAAAGACTACTACCTAGTCTGGGCACACACGACTGCAACGATTACTGGAAATCACTGAGATCCCTTTGCCGAACTAATATGTTCTCGGTTAAAGCAATCGAAGCGCAGTCTAAAATGAGAGGTGAAAAGTTGGCCCAAATGATGGATTTTTTGGAGAAGAAGCAAGGAAAAGTTGTAAGAATCGAGGAAGTTGTTTTCACTACAATGTTTAACACTATGAGCAATATTTTGTTTAGCAAAGATTTTCTTAATTTGAATGATGAACATGGAACTGCTCATTGGTTGAAGCTAGCTAGCACTCCAAAAGACATTGGAGAATGCTATGACACCAAATGTAAGTGATCTTTTCCCTGTGTTGGCTTTAGATAACTTGACATTCAAATAAATAAATAATCATAAACATCAAAGCACACAATTCACGAAAGCAAGGATCATAATTAACATGTATAATGTAATACCGAAAAATAAATAGGAACGTACCGTTATGATCCTAGCAAGAACAATGATCAAATCTTCTTTCTCCTTCACTAGATCAATCAAACAAGAACAAACAGGATTAAGGTGGAACCCCTTACCTTTTTGTTCCACAATCCAAGATGAATAACAAAAGTATGTTATATCCGAGATCTTCCACACACATACTATAAAAGCAACCAAAGGTTGATGCTAGTGAATGAACATAATTTATTAAACCAAAACTATTTTGTTTAATAAACCTTGAATCTAATATTCAAGAAGTAAAGGAAAGAATATAAACATGTTGTACAATACACATGCCTATGTTATATGATATTATCATTCATGTTATACTGTACATATCTTTAACTATAAGTCAAAGATATCATAGGTACTATACATTCAATGATTCAGAATAATGTCGATGACATTTGTATGATAAAGTCGACTGACCCCTTTTGGGTATAATAATATCACGTGACATTTGAGTATTTTAATTGTGTCGACCTTTTTTGGCTTAAGGGTTTGTTTATGTATAGGCTCCAAACTTGTTCTCCAAGTTTGAGTCTAATACCTTCTTAAGTTTCAAAACTCGACATTCAACCCCTTCCTTTATTTACTAATAGTCATTAGTCAATTCTGTTAATTACTTTAACGTCCGTTAGTTATATTTCGTGTCCAAATAATTAAAATATATAACGGTTATATATATTAATTATTCCTTTGATCATTCATACGTAAAGTGTGCAATCCCTCAGTCCGGGTTCGATTCTTTGTCATACACAATTTAATATTTTTCCAAAACTCTAACAGCTCCCACTGGAAATCTATTAAAAGGGTAATGACATTGGTTAGCGTCTAGCAACACGCCAATGCCCCCAGAACAACTCGGGTGTTGGTTCTCCTGGAAAAAAACCATTTGATGATAAATCATCATAGGCATCCTTTTGTTTCTAATACCACATTAATAAAGATATGGATCTAATTCATTCTTTATTAATAATTCTGTTTCTCGTTGTTTATGATTGAGCAAGATTACCAAATCTTCTGAACATATTCAAGGGAGATCTTGGGCGTGGCCACGCAAACATCTTGCCAACCCACGAGGGGCCCAGCAGTATTAAACTTCAAACAGTTTGAAGGAACAAATTCTATCTTGACTACGAGCATAACACATGCACTTCGCAACGCTTCCCAAAATAATCCGTATAGCTACCCGTTACGTATAGCATTAGATTGAATCAAAGAAATGCACTACATGCATGACAGTTATCTGGAATCTCAAGTCTGAGGATAACTATATACTCATGATTTACTTAATGACAAGATCCATAAAGTAAACTCATGTGGCGGGATTTGGTCCTATACTCAAACAATTTGAATATCATGTGAAATTGGTATGACAACGCATCAATATACTTTCAAGTATATTATACCAATACTCAGATTTACCTTAATTTAATGATATTCCCATATCATTAACTGGCAACGGACAGTTTAGAATATATAAATATATTCAAGGATATAAACATGCAAATATAGGATATATTATTAATAAAATGATAAATAAACATAACCATTATTTTATTTCATTAAAATAATAACTGTTCAATAACATCCATTATCCAAACACTAAAATAGATCAATGCATGATAATTCCCGTTAATGAATTATGCCTCAATTCATGTCAAACATACTTGTTGACAAGGCATAAATCAACTAATTTTGATCTAGCTTTTAGGAATTTGATGTGTCTCGCGACTACTAGTTTTAAATTTAAACACGAATTACCCAATAAAGCTAAGAACACACGGGCAAGTATGACCCTTTCGTGTGTAGCTAGTTTTGTTTGGTAAGCCGAGGTCGTTCACTAGGATTTGGGTGTTTTCAATTGTGAAGAATCTATGTAACAATAAGCAATTAAAAGGTGGTAATTGGTTGTCACGACCAAAAATACCATATAAGCAACAAGTAACACTAAGAATGATGATTATGTGAATTCAATAAGATTAAAAACAATACTTGTTTGGAATTAGTGTCTATCTCAATGGAGTGTATGGAGTATCGGGTAGATATCAAGCAATAACAAACAAAATCTAAGTTCATACAATTCCAATTCAATGGGTGATATCATGAAATTGCATACATCATGGTTTAGACTAACACTTCCTTTCGGCCTTTTTAATGTTATTATTAACGATTCATTATAAACCATTTGTTAGAAATATTAGTTTTACCAATCTGTTCATAAGAACCCTTTTGACCTAAACAAATCCATTTAACATGTTTATTCATAGTTGTCAATTATGAAATACCAAACATATATGCGCATTAACATTTGGAATAAATCATAACAAGAAGTTCTTTCGACCTTATAAACCGGTTATGATTCATCAACAAGTTATTTAGACATGTTACTATTCAAACAAACTTATAAGCAAAACCATAATTCTATATTGCAAAATACAAACACTCCATATCAATATTCACATGATTCCAAACAAGTATAAATAGAACTAACCACTCATGTCAATCAAAGACATAAACTCAATAAATCATATCAATAACAAACATCTTGAAATATAAAAGTAACAAAGTTTACCCAAAGTATGGATTACAATAGGCAAAGGTGAAGGATTATAGCAACCTTCAAGCCTCCAATCAACTACAACTTCTAACCAAGCCGGAAAATCATACCCGAACACTTCGTCAAGCACTTGAGCACTATTTCTGGAAATGGCAGAGGTTTGTGGCCTTTTGGGGTTGATAATAGTTTGTGGAAATTCGTCCTTAAGGTTGGAGGCTAGAATATCACACCCAAAACCAGTATCAAAATGGTCTTATTAATAGGTAGAAGCTACCCTTAGCCAACAAGTAAGTTACTTGGGCACAAAGGGTCATAAAAATGCAGGTTTAGGAGTTAATAGAGGCATATGATTGGACATGGGTCTTAATGACACTTAATTACACATTAAAAAGGACTTTTGAGATGGCAGATTCCTCCATCCGATCGGTTGCGGGGCCATACCGATCGGTTGGAGCTCTTTTTCCAGGCCAAAGTTGTAGATCTTTCTCTTAGCTTTCCGTGGCCGCTTGAATCATCGAAATCCGAGTTCGTATGCTCGAGTTATGGCCAAAATGGTGGAGGTGTGTCGGGAACAACGAGTCTTCCAATAATTCTTCGTTTGAGCTTCTTTTCTTCATTTCTTTCCTCGTTTTCCCTCTTGTGCTTTATTCTTGAGTCTTTGGAGTGACAACTTCATGACTTTATCTTCTCGAATATACTCCAAGAGACTCCATTTGTAGGAATTCTTCGTACATGCATAAATCTTCGATTATTGATCATTTCTTCGTCTTTTTCTCCGTTTTCTTGTACTTGAGCTTCCATGAACCTAAAACATAAATTATACTCAATTAAGTACCATAAGTTCATAAAAGTGACCAATATATATGCATAAAATCACAATAACGCTCCTAAAAACATGTTAGATTTGAGCGTTATCAAATCCCCCACACTTGAACTTTGCTTGCCCTCAAGCAAATCTAAGAAAAGAAAAATTAAAATTCAAACCTAAATGACAAAACGAAAAGAAAATTTTAAAAATTTTAAAAACTTTAACGAGGCATCCATCCGATCGGTTTGCACTTCCATCCGATCGGGATGGACAATTCGTAAAAACATGCAACCTGCCAACCGAATCGGATGCTTGAACATCCGATCAGTTGGACAGATCGTTAAACTTTTTTTTTTTTTTTTTTTTTTTTTTTTTTTTAATAAAAGAGAAAATGAACGAAAAATGAGCGCAACTCCCCCACACTTAAGGGTTTGCTTGCCCTCAAGCAAATATTAAGAAAAATAAATCCCACATGGTGCATAAAAAATGATTATAAAAATTATGATGCAAATCTACCAAGTACAAGTACAAGATACGATTCATCATTTTTAAGCTTTAAGGTGAAAAACCGAGATGTATGACAGATTTTCTTTCTTGAGTAACATTTCTAAACACCTCACGAAAAAGAAACGAAGTATAATTCACTCAATCACTCATTTATTTAGGTAGTGGAGTATATATAAGATAAATCACACTCATTGCTCAGTCATGATTCGTTTATTACCATAAGCTTGTACAAGAAACAAAACTCCACCGACGAGGCGTAAGCACCAAGTGTAAACATCTAAAGAGGTCTTTTATTCGGGCTTAAAGTTTAAGGTTACCTGGCTAATGTGCAAATATTTCATACAAGAACATTATAGCTCGCTAACAAAGAATTCTTGACTAGCTAAGCAACGGATGGTCACTAGATTGTACCTTGGTTCGCTAACGACGTTACTTACATAACGGATGGTCACCAAAATGCGCACTAGCTCGCTAGCAACGTTTTTCAACTATTCAAAAACCGGATGGTCACTACAATATCCATGCACTACATATTTTCACAAAGCAATAAGGGTAGGGATAAGGCATGGGAGTATTTATGAAATTGGTTTTAAAAGAAAAATAAAGTCAAGTCTAATACCCATTGTTACTAGTTACCGAACAAACCGTAAATCCGTAAATGATTATAGTTAACAACTTCCTCTTCTCCACATATCAATCACCAAATATATATGTATATCACGTCTTAGCTCATTGGCTAATCGATATTTCAAACATACTTCATCTTCCTTCATCTTCATAATAGCACATTGGCTATAATTGTCATCACATATCTATTTTTTCTTTCTTTTTTCTTTGATGACTTATTCATTTTTTTTTCTCTTTTTTTTTTTTTCACATTTTTTTTTTATTCTTTCTCCTTTCATACCTAACATCTCCCCCACACTTCGCATAAGCTATACACCACAAAAATACAAATAAGAAGCTGCAGTCTTCGTCTTTGTCGGAATGGCACATTCAAATAACAAAGTGTAACCAAACTATTAATCATCAAAAACAATCCAACATTCCAAGCAACTAGCAACCAACCATTTAGACTTCGACAAAGGGTTAGGCTAAGGTTTAAAGTGTAAAATATTTTTGTATTTTTCTGGATTTAATCAAAAATGAAAAGGATGGCTCGAGGGTGTAACTAAGGGTATCTAGCGCTAAAGATAAACGCTAACAAATGGGTCATATGGGTGGTTAACTAACCAGTGTAGCTAGCTAATATATCATTAGATGTAAAATGGAAGGCCATTTGGTTTAATTCCTAAGGGTGCCTCTTTATCACACGAATACACTTATATCACACGAATGCGATCTTACTGCGGTCTGGTAATGATTTACAAGTACAAGTTCTAGAATAAATAAAATCACCGGCACACTCATAGCAAAAGATCCAAGCATAAAAGATGTATGCTATATATATAGAACAGGCTCAAATCCTCACAATTTAGTGGAAAGGGCTATAAACATGGCTAGCAAATGTTATCGATCCCAGAATGGATTGCAATATTAATCGGGACACATCTCAAATTTTTCAAAATTACAGATTTCACCAGTGGAATGATCCAGTTATTCTAATATATTATCCTAAAAACGTGAAAACAATTAGATCACAAGGGCAAACAAGAATACAAATTTTTAAATTAAAAAGTAGTTTCGTTTTCCACTATCTAACTTTCCCCCACACTTAAGTTAAGCATTATACTCATTGTGAAAAATAAACTTCAAAGCATGTAAAATAGGGAAAATAAATGAGTAAATAGACCAAGAGAAACAAAACTTCCGGGCCAAGAAATCCATATGCCGCAATCGAACTCCATATGATAATGTGCTAAACAAATGCTAGCTTAAGCTTATGAGATCAATCGATTTCTCTTTCACAAAACATCTCCACACCAAGTATAGTGTCACCAATAATCCAATCTCCAAGAGCTTATTAAATCTGCAAAAATAAACTAAACTACAAAAAACGCGTAAAATCCTAAAACTCACTTTCGTAAGCATCACGGTTGCATTTAGCGTATGCAACAAGCCTTTTAAACCCCTCGGTGGCCCGAGTGGACGAGTGAAGTCTCGTGAGGGTTTCCAGTGAACATACCCACAAAGTTCAAAACATTTTTTTATTTTTAAAACAAGTATTTATTTATTCACAATGTACTAAATTAACAAAATTAAAAAAAAAAAAAAAAAAAAAAAAAAAAAAACAATTTAAGTAGAATAAAAGAAATGATACTCTTGCAAAAACAAAAAGACATTTAAACTTATTCGATCTAAACACAAACACACAAGAACAAAATACGAAAAATGAAAAACATTTTTTTTTAATTTTACCGATTGGTCCATCCGATCGGTCAGGTGTCAAACCGAATCGGTTGGAGATTAACAAAATTTAAAAAGTTTTACCGAGAGCTCCATCCGATCGGTCAAAGTATCTAACCGATCGGTTGTACAATTCGTTAAAACATGCAACTTCCAACCGAATCGGATGCTCACACATCCGATCGGTTAGACAAATCGTAAAAACTTTTTTTTATTATTATTTTTTTATTTTTTTATTTATTTATTTTTTTTATTAAACAAAACAAATTTTACTTAAAACTTTTTATTGACAAAACAAAAACCCATAACGTAATGAACACGAAAATAAACACAAGTAAATAAAACACACAAACACATATGTACACAATAATATATTAGCATGTAACACCCCCACACTTAAGATTTTCCAAGTTTTGAAAAGAATTTATGTAAAAAGGGTGTACATGTTTATTTAAAACAGAAATAAGCAAACAAACAAGTAAAAGCTCGGGGTGCCTCCCAAGAAGCGCTTAATTTATTACTGATTCATTAGCTAGACTCTTCCCTGGATTAGGATTCTTTGATGATACGGTTCAAATGGGGAATTTCAGTTCTTAAACGTTGAGGGTATGGGATCTTTGGTATGTACTTCTCAAGTGACGGGAATTCTTTTGATTTGACCACGTGATAATCCCTTGTCGTTATCTTGAACGCTTGATCAATTTTATTAAAAGCGAAGACAGGTGGCGAATCTTTTGGATTTTTCTGAGGGTCATCAGACTTTACACTCCTCGTGAATGTGTCATTCACGTTTTCAATATGAGCTGGAGGAGTTGGGTCGGTCCCACCGTTTTGTTTTGAAGAAACTCGATTTTGTTGATTAGACCACTTGACTAGCTTTCTTTCCAATTCTCCACTCCTGTAGGGTATCTTTGACACTCCTTTTTCATCCTTTTCAATCTCTTTCTCTTTCAAGACTTTATTTCCAACGCCTCCAGTTGCATTGAATTCATCATGTGTAAACATCTTCTCTCTTACTAAGGGTTCAGTGGTTGGGATATGCTCGGTGCAATCCTCAAGAAAAGGTGACACGGTTGGTGAATTAGACATGATTTGGTTTGGGTTAGGCACGGTTGGAATGGGTTCCTCAATAACTTCAACATCACCCTTATCATTCTCGTTTCGGATTGATGGTGGTTTGTAGACAAATTCATGTCTTGGATTGGAATCTGTTGTATGAGGAAGTGATTTGGTACAATGGACTTCTTGCTTATCACCCAACTTCTTTTCCACCACATGGTTCTTCATACTCTCATTTGCCTCCATCCATTCTATCATCTCCTCCGGTGAGGTTTTGGAATATTGTGATGGATGTGGCATTTCATCTTGGGGTAGGAAGTGAGGATGGTGCTGGTTCGGGTTTTGGCTTGAATAGGAGTACAAATTTCTGGAATTTTGATTGTGATTTCCGTCGTGATATCTTGCTTCATTAGGTTCAAACATCAGCATGTCATCATCCGTGTGGTAATCTGAAGCATTGTCATCTTCATCGTATCTACGAGCATCTCGTATCTCCTTCAGCTCTTTCCTTATGTTCTTGAATTCATTGTCAATATGTTTGGAGAGAGCTTCCAATTTCTCCACCAATAAGGAATGATCGGCATTGATGTTGCTTCCACCGGCGGAAACAACGGTTTTTGGTTTGGGCACGATTAGAGAATTTTCCGAAAAATCGAGCTTGAGTTGGACCTTGTCCTCGAGAAGTTTGAATGCTTCGTTGGGGGTTTTATGGAGGAAAATTCCTCCAGCGTCGAGAATTCCTTGAGTTGGATCGTCTAAACCATGATAGAATGTTTGAATTATCTCTCCTTTGGTTAGACCGTGTCCATAACAAGTGCGAAGCATATTTTTCATTCGGAGCCAAGCATCAACGAGAGTTTCGTGATCGAGTTGGTGAAAGTTGTGAATTTCGTTCAGGAGACGTTTAAACTTAGCGGGAGAAAAGTATCGGCTAATAAAAGCTTTTCTCATATCTTCCCACATAGTAATTGTTCCTTCATTTAATTCGTTCAACCAGATCTTGGCTTCTCCAGTTAATGAGAAAGGAAAAGTCCTCAATTTAATCGCTTCCTCTTGATTTTCACCATATTGGAATAGGTTACTAATCTCAAGAAAATCAGTGATGTGTTGGTGAGGATCGGACCGGATTCTCCCATCAAATTGATTCTCGCGAATCATTTGTATGTGGGTACCCTTGATATGGAAATTGTTGGAAAGAGGGCGTTGAATAATAGCGGAACTAGGCGTTGGAGCAACGATCCTAGTGCTTGACCACATGGGTTGGTCATCGGGATCAATGACGATTATGGTTGGGGAATCGGGTGGAGTTTCGACTTTCTCCTCAAATATGTTGAGTTTTGTTACAACGACAAGTTCCTCGATGAACGGTTGTTTGGTGTAAGGTTCGGGTGACTTGATTTCGATAAAGGGTTCAAATGAATCGATCTCAGAAAAAGGCTCGGATGACTCGATCTCGGGGGGTACATTTGGTGTATTATCGGGTTTACGAGTCTTCTTTTTGAACTTACGTTTAAGTTCGTGAAGTGGACCAACGATTTGTTTACCCCAAGAACGCGGGTTTATACAAACCCGGAGCGATTTGCAAAAGGTCATTGAGAATTACGAATAAAAAGTGAAAAATAAAAACATAATTAAAATGAACATTAAGAAAATCTTTTTGTATTTTTTTTTTAAGATGACGTAAACAAAAAATAAACTATCTACTTTTAGAAAAAGGCGACTATTATTTATTATTACTAGCTACTACAAGAAAACTTTGAAAAATAAACTAGTTATGACTTTTTTTTTTTTTAAAGATGTTTAAACAAATATAACTAAATAAAACTTGTAAAAGAAATCTACGGAAAAAGAAACAAAACTAGAAATCAAAAGAAAGAAGAAAAATAAATAAACAAAACTTAGAAAGCAAGAAAAAAATTGTTGGTTTCTGAACAGGACGGTTCAACCGATCGGCATAGGCTTCCAGCCGATCGGTTGAAGGATTTTCGTTGGGCGAAAACGGTCTAGCCGAATCGGATACGGGCTCGTACCGATCGGTTAGATCGTTTTGATTTGGGAAGTGAGTCTGGCCGATCGGTTGGGTGTTCCAACCGATCGGTTGGTTGGCTCGGATTTTTTTTTTTAACAGCAAAGGCGGCACAACTAGGGAATGATTAAAACACAGATTCAAAGCACACAAAAACACAAACAAATCCCCGGCAGCGGCGCCAAAAACTTGATGTGTCTCGCGACTACTAGTTTTAAATTTATAACACGAATTACCCAATAAAGCTAAGAACACACGGGCAAGTATGACCCTTTCGTGTGTAGCTAGTTTTGTTTGGTAAGCCGAGGTCGTTCACTAGGATTTGGGTGTTTTCAATTGTGAAGAATCTATGTAACAATAAGCAATTAAAAGGTGGTAATTGGTTGTCACGACCAAAAATACCATATAAGCAACAAGTAACACTAAGAATGATGATTATGTGAATTCAATAAGATTAAAAACAATACTTGTTTGGAATTAGTGTCTATCTCAATGGAGTGTATGGAGTATCGGGTAGATATCAAGCAATAACAAACAAAAATCTAAGTTCATACAATTCCAATTCAATGGGTGATATCATGAAATTGCATACATCATGGTTTAGACTAACACTTCCTTTCGGCCTTTTTAATGTTATTATTAACCGATTCATTATAAACCATTTGTTAGAAATATTAGTTTTACCAATCTGTTCATAAGAACCCTTTCGACCTAAACAAATCCATTTAACATGTTTATTCATAGTTGTCAATTATGAAATACCAAACATATATGCGCATTAACATTTGGAATAAATCATAACAAGAAGTTCTTTCGACCTTATAAACCGGTTATGATTCATCAACAAGTTATTTAGACATGTTACTATTCAAACAAACTTATAAGCAAAACCATAATTCTATATTGCAAAATACCAAACACTCCATATCAATATTCACATGATTCCAAACAAGTATAAATAGAACTAACCACTCATGTCAATCAAAGACATAAACTCATAAATCATATCAATAACAAACATCTTGAAATATAAAAGTAACAAAGTTTACCCAAAGTATGGATTACAATAGGCAAAGGTGAAGGATTATAGCAACCTTCAAGCCTCCAATCAACTACAACTTCTAACCAAGCCGGAAAATCACACCCGAACACTTCGTCAAGCACTTGAGCACTACTTCTGGAAATGGCAGAGGTTTGTGGCCTTTTGGGGTTGATAATAGTTTGTGGAAATTCGTCCTTAAGGTTGGAGGCTAGAATATCACACCCAAAACCATGTCAAAATGGTCTTATTAATAGGTAGAAGCTACCCTTAGCCAACAAGTAAGTTACTTGGGCACAAAGGGTCATAAAAATGCAGGTTTAGGAGTTAATAGAGGCATATGATTGGACATGGGGCTTAATGACACTTAATTACACATTAAAAAGGACTTTTGAGATGGCAGATTCCTCCATCCGATCGGTTGCGGGGCCATACCGATCGGTTGGATCTCTTTTTCCAGGCCAAAGTTGTAGATCTTTCTCTTAGCTTTCCGTGGGCGCTTGAATCATCGAAATCCGAGTTCGTATGCTCAAGTTATGGCCAAAATGGTGGAGGTGTGTCGGGAACAACGAGTCTTCCATTATTTCTTCGTTTGAGCTTCTTTTCTTCATTTCTTTCCTCGTTTTCCCTCTTGTGCTTTATTCTTGAGTCTTTGGAGTGACAAACTTCATGACTTTATCTTCTCGAATATACTCCAAGAGACTCTCTTTTGTCGGGAATTCTTCGTACATGCATAAATCTTCGTTTATTGATCATTTCTTCGTCTTTTTCTCCGTTTTCTTGTACTTGAGCTTCCATGAACCTAAAACATAAATTATACTCAATTAAGTACCATAAGTTCATAAAAGTGACCAATATATATGCATAAAATCCACAATAACGCTCCTAAAAACATGTTAGATTTGAGCGTTATCGGAATATTAAGAGATTGTCTTATTTTAATTATAAATCAAAACTATGATTTAATAATCAAACATAAGTGTATCTCCTGGATGCATCCATTAATCCATTCATAAATGATTGCATTTTGTATACTTCCAAAGATTATTTGAACTCAAATACTCCTTTCAATTTACTTATCGTCCTCGCACAAGTAATTATCCACGAAAGAGTTTTGATATTCCATTGTTAATTTCATATAAATGAAACTAAGAATGATAATCATAATCTTTATACATTTAACGTGCCTACAAAGAATTTCAATCACAGTTAATTGCTTAAGTGTGTTTGATAATCTTTTAATACATTAAATATGTATACGGAATAGTCCATTATGATTTCTACACAAAAATTTAAATCTCTAGGATTTCCATTTCCTTTGTAGAAACTCATCATCATTCTATAATGTAACTATAGAGTTCAAGATTAACTAAATTTCCAAAACTAGTTATCTTCCTGGACTGCATCTAAGCATTCATAGTATGAGTAATTTGCCAAATTCAACAGTTTGCAATTTATCAACAGGTTTACTATAATCCTGTAACTCATAATCCTCAACATATTATACAAATATTTGAGATATCCTAGCGGATCTATGAATGAGAATTCCTTCATCTTGAGATTTAACATTTACATGTTAATCTTCAGCATGACAATTGCTAGTGTGTTTTTGAAGATCATGTATCTTGTAATTTTATCTTTCCAAGATAAAACTCCCACTTGCCTTTAGCAATTTATAGACTATCCATAAATACTTAGCAAGTAGAGCAACACAAAATTGTTCTCTTTTGGGACATTACAAATACATATTGACAGTTCCTTACATGAAGTTTGTTAATAACTTACTCAAAAGCAGTTTAACAAATTCTGAACTTCAATTTTAAGACTTAATGTGATTCATCACATTCCATAATAAATGGTGTCTTATTAATCTTCTAGGTTGGAGTCTAATTGAGTATATACATTGCATACTCAATTTTCTAACCTTGATAACTTTTGGAAGAATAGAAAATATAGTTATCTTTAATCAAACAATATAACAAGAGTTTGATTTTCCTAACTGAACATACCATAACCATTATGTATTTCATTAGGATTATATTGTAAAACAATCTTACAATACGTAAGATAAATATATTTTGTTTGGTTTATCTATTTACCAACTAAATCAGCTTAATGGTATAATAGAATTACCAAGCCAATTACATGCTATATAACATAAGTACTTTTAACCAAGTCACTTCATGTCCATGTCTTAATAAGAAGACGTAAACTGTTATAATCCCAATTCACGTTATAAATCATTGATCAACTCAATGACTTCTTGTATATGTCTTAATTAAAAAACATAACACGTTAACGTCTTACTTTATTATAAGTCTTGTAACAATTAAAAGACTTCATATTTATATCTTTACAATAAAATATAAATATACAAAACTAAAGTAATCATGAACACCACAATATGGTTTCAATAGTATTTCCAGTTAATTTATTACTTCATATATTTATGACATTCCAAGAATACATAAACATTCAATTTTGAAGTAGTATTGGATTACTTCATTTATTTATGTCATTTCAATAATACATAAATATTTAGTTTGAAGTAATCTCATTATCATATTGACACTTGTTCTAATAAGGATCTAATTTAGAACTTTGCAAATTAACATAGTTTCATTACATCAGTTGATCTGCTAGTAATGAAAGTATGTAATTTACCTTGTCATTAATATCTATGTCAAGGTCTCACTTACGCTAGATATTAATTCCAAGTGTTCTATAAATTAGATGTGAATAAATCACATTAGAACATTAATTCTCTTACCTTGTATTCAAGAGAATCCTTTAAATCATATTCCTTTGTGTTGTTGCTTGCGCACAATTAAGATTTCTCCCACTTGTGCATGGAACAACATCATGTATCAGATAAACAACACGTCACGCGTTTGTTTAATGTGATCAATATGATTGTGTCATAGATATTCGTAGATATAGAACCACCTTGTCTTGTAAGGAAACGCACATGACTATCCTTAAACTCACAAGTGTCTATAATTAGAAAGTAATTATCTCAAGACATTCTAGAGATAATCTGGGTTACTACCAAGATAACAAGCTTGTAGCTCCCACTGAATTACAGATCATTACATTAATATATGTTATTCAGTAATAACAACACAATGCTCCCACTGGATTTGACAACATTATAAGTGTTTCATAACCAGTAAAAGCAAATAGTGTGCTATTTACTTTCCTACACCTTTGAGTGATCCTATATGTAACAATTACTTAGGTACTAAAAAATGTATTCTACTTTGTAAATGATGGACTATCCATCAATCCAATTAACTTGGAAATAATTGGGCATGCAATTTCTTCCTTAATTTGACTACCATCCCCACAATGGCATGTAGCATCAAAAGTGGTCAAAGCACAACAACTAGACAAAGTGTGCTAGTTTGCCTTTTACCAATTTTGCGGTAACTAGTCTAGCTTCTAATTTAATAACTCATGAAATGTGTAAGTTTCTTAACTATTAAAATTTTGCTATGAGTTATTCCTTAGAATTTAGACAATTCTAATTTTCCCATTATACCCTTCTCATACATGAAAAGTTATATGGTTTAAGTCTCACTCTTCTCAAAGAAAGTAGACTTGGTTTGTTCTTTTAGTAAAGTTGACTCTAGCCTAAACCCCTACGGGTGTAGATCAAATTTTCCACTAAAAGAATGCCCCACGTTTACGGTTTTTAACGTTGCATTAATACATTAAATGAATTTACAAAATTCAACTTTATTATTTTCGATAATAATTTTTCAAGAAAAGAAAACTACCCAGGAAATATAAAATAACCATTTAATTTTCTTGAAAACTAGGATCCAACTTTTCATAGTTCCACCACATCAGTTGATCTGCTAGCAGTGAAAGTACAAAAGATGGTAACTTGTCGTACAATAATCGCGAAACAATTTTCCGACTCCTAAATTTATGGGAATTACATTTGCCAAAAATAATTTTGCAATGTAAGCATGTTTCTTCTCATCGCATGCTTTAAGTCTCAAGGTCTCACTTATAACTTAATTAAGTCGTCTAATTTAGAAACATGTAAATTCACATAATTTTATTACACTCAGTTGATTTGCTGGCAATAAAAGCATGTAATTTACCTTGTCATTAATATCCGTGTCAAGGTCTCACTTACGCCAGATATTAACTTCAATTGTCTCTTATAATTAGATAGCATGTGACTTAAATTTTATAGGGTATTTATTTTGATGTGACAATCAAAATATGTACAAAGAAGCATGCACTCATCTTTGTATCATAAGTTTTCAAAACCATTTTAATTACCAATTTGTTAAGAGTTAAATCAACAAAGTTTTAATTGTGGCGTTGAGCAATTTACAACTTTGCCTTAAGATGCTTCGTACATGTAATGGTGTACTTGGTAAGTCTAATTAGACGCACAGGCGAGCGAGAGACAGAATGGAGTCTCTTTAAGGTCACAATTTAATGCGTACCAACCTTATACCCACTTTAAAGTTTGTCTAATTAGGTCCGCCGCTTCGACCATTTGTACAGTTGCATCAATCAATTAAAAGTTTTTTATTCTAAGTCTTATAAAAAATATGTAGTAAATTATTAAATTGCTAGTCTCGTCTGGGAGCAAATTACCGTGCGAAGTGAACCACTATCGGCACATAAGACTTGGCAATAATTGATTTACCACATCATAAGGTTTCATAGTTATTAGGTCTATTTAATTTTTATACCAAAAATCACCCTCTTGTTTGCTTACAATTCATGAATAATTTAAACAAATAAGACAAGTAATTTCAACAAAATTAAATAAACACAAATAACGCATATAATCTTAACAATTAAATCATATAGCCACATGCAACCTTTGATAAATCCTATTATAATCTATATGTGTAATTATTATGTATATAATTAATAAAACTCCCATTGGTTTTCGAGCGCATTGTACCCAATGGACCACAGACGCCAACAATTGGCCGCGTAAGTTTTAATAATTAAATACCACGTTGCACATAACTGATTCATTAATTTAATAGATTAGGTCTTCCCTAAGTTTAGATTTATCTAAAACATGTAGCAAATAAAACAAACCCTAATCCATGATTTCTTTGCATGAAAAAATCATGGATCATCCAGGAACGTAACCCTTTATTCAAATAAACACATAAACATGTCCTAATTAGGGTTACAAAACTAACTTTTTAATAAAAGAGGGTCGAACCCCCTCCCTAATTGTATAGTTCGAATTATTTTTCAAGATCTAGAATTAAAACCTAAAAAATAATCAACTAATAAAAACATGTAAATCCAAATCAAGATTTGATTTTTATTATGTGTTTCGATAATTACAATTACATGTTAAACGGCTCGTGATGCCACTGTTGGTTTTAGATAACTTGACATTCAAATAAATAAATAACCATAAACATCAAAGCACACAATTCGCGGAAGCAAGGATCATAATTAACATGTATAATGTAATACCGAAAAATAAATAGGAACGTACCGTTATGATCCTAGCAAGAACAAGGATCAAATCTTCTTTCTCCTTCACTAGATCAATCAAACAAGAACAAACAGGATTAAGGTGGAACCCCTTACCTTTTTGTTCCACAATCCAAGATGAATAACAAAAGTATGTTATATCCGAGATCTTCCACACACGTACTATAAAAGCAACCAAAGGTTGATGCTAGTGAATGAACACAATTTATTAAACCAAAACTATTTTGTTTAATAAACCTTGAATCTAATATTCAAGAAGTAAAGGAAAGAATATAAACATGATGTACAATACACATGCCTATGTTATATGATATTATCATTCATGTTATACTGTACATATCTTTAACTATAAGTCAAAGATATCATAGGTACTATACATTCAATGATTCAGAATAATGTCGACTGACATTTGTATGATAAAGTCGACTGACCCCTTTTGGGTATAATAATATCACGTGACATTTGAGTATTTTAATTGTGTCGACTTTTTTTGGCTTAAGGGTTTGTTTATATATAGGCTCCAAACTTGTTCTCCAAGTTTGAGTCTAATACCTCCTTAAGTTTCAAAACTCGACATTCAACCCCCTCCTTTATTTACTAACAGTCATTAGTCAATTCCGTTAATTACTTTAACGTCCGTTAGTTATATTTCGTGTCCAAATAATTAAAATATATAACGGTTATATATATTAATTATTCCTTTGGTCATTCATACGTAAAGTGTGCAATCCCTCAGTCCCGGGTTCGATTCTAGTCATACACGATTTAATATTTTTCCAAAACTGTAACACCAAATGTAAGTGATCTTTTCCCTGTGTTAAGGGGATTAGATATTCAAGGATTAAGGAAGGACTACGTGAAACATCTTAACGAGATATCTAGATTTATGGATAAGATAATCGATGAAAGGAGAGAACGGAATTCGACAGGGGCCAGGGAAGCTTTGGTGGAAGAGGAAAAGGATTTCTTGGATCATATGCTTGAAAACAATATGACCAATGCTCAAATCAACATCTTGGTTCTTGTAAGTCTTTCAAAATCCTCTAATCTTATTTAATTGTTCAATGTTACCTTTACTGAACTCACATAGTAGACGCAAAATAATTGATGTTTCTAAGGTCACATGTTCCACAATTAATTAGTGAACAATACATATAACTGTTTTGGTCATCATATCGAAAAAACTATGGTATGAATTGGGTATTGAAGTAATATTTAGTCCCACATAAACATCTAATTTTTTTTTTTAATCTTGAGATGAACTTCAACTCACAACATGTATTTCCGAC
The DNA here is from genome assembly GCA_021014915.2 of Artemisia tridentata subsp. tridentata. Classification (NCBI taxonomy): domain Eukaryota; kingdom Viridiplantae; phylum Streptophyta; class Magnoliopsida; order Asterales; family Asteraceae; genus Artemisia; species Artemisia tridentata. The sequence goes on along the minus strand of CP139505.1, from coordinate 221,112,033 downwards.
CCAATTTAAAATACTTTTTGAAATGTGTAAATTTGATACAATCAAAAAAGTAAAGGGATTCTAATTAATTAACAGGAAATACCCTTATGCGTTTAACTTATATACGCGTAATTTAAGTTTTAATTTTTCACTACATGCAGGAATTGTTCATAGCAGGTACAGATACTGTTGTATCAACCATCGAATGGTTTATGGCCGAACTATTAAAAAACAAACAAATCATGGATAAACTACAAGACGAGCTAAAAAAACGGAATTAACTCCAACTGTCTCAACTCCATCATGGAGACTGATTTTTCTACGTTTAGTTATTTCAACGCATGTATCAAAGAAACACTAAGGTGTTGTTTGTTTATTCAGATGCTCTGAATCTGAATCTGAACCGCGCATCTGAATCTGAATCTGAGGCGTAAATGTTGAATCTGAATCGAAAATCTTGTTACTAATTTTTGTTGTGTCATTTGCTTGCTCGTACTAATTTTTTTTGGGTTATTTTGTGTCAACGAGAGGCAATAAGAGGCATTAAGACACCCCTCTCAAGTCTAGACCATTAAGATCTAACTGCCTCTGACTGCGTCTGAACGGGAAAAAAAAACAAACGGTCTGAACGCCCAAAACGTCTGACCGATTAAGAGGTATGGCTCGTTAAAATGCATTAAGAGGCTGTTAAAACATTAAAAAAAAAAAAAAAAAAAAAAAAAAAAAAGCACCTAAGGCTCCATCCAGTTGTTCCTCTGCTACTTCCTCAACGAGCCATTCAAACTTGTGAAGTTATGGGTTATACTATTCCTAAAAATTCCCAAGTTTGGGTAAATATTTGAGCAATAAGTCGAGACCCAAATGTCTGGGAGGATCCTAACAGTTTCACTCCAGAAAGGTTTCTTGGTAAAGACTAGGATTTTACAAGCCATGAATTCGAGTTCATACCCTTTGGCGGTGGGAGGAGGATGTGTCCTAGCTGTTGGAATATTAGAATCATAAACTATAAACTAATCAACCATAAACAAATAACATCAAAGCATGTAGCACAGCGGATTAAGGATCTACAATAACATATAATTAATTAACTAAAACACTAAAACATAAATAGACGCGTACCTTTTGATTCCTAGCAAGAACAAGGAATCACGTGATCACCAAGAACAATATAAACCCTAACTAAGGTTTAGGATGGATTGACTTTATTAAGGTCAAATATGGCAAGTCACCACAAGCTAAAATAAGCTTGTTACTCGTTCTTGTACACACGTAATACTAGCGTTTCAATGGGAAAAACTAGGTTCAAGATCACAAACAAATCCAACACTTGTGCACTATTGGAATTCGGCAAAACCCTAGGAGTTAGGGATTAAAACCGATCGAATAGAGCTAGAGGAGGGAGAGGAGAAGTTGGAAAAGTTAGGGATAATGACTAGAGAATAACAAACACATAAGGTTTGTATTTATAGCCTCCTTAACTTGTTCCACTATCCTCAAAATCGACCCATATATCCTTTATGGAAAGGATCGGCCGACTTCTCCCCAAAGAAAGGGATTCTAGATCCTTCTCTTCCTCTATTGCATTATTAGTCCTTTAACGAGCGTTATCTAACCCCGTTAAGTACTAACTGTCGTTAAGTTAATTTGTTTGTGAAATGAATAAATAAAATATAAAATATATTTAATTTATTCAAACCATTGAAACTCTTACGTATTGTGTGCAATCCCGAAGTCTCGTGTTCGAAACCGGACATACAAATATTAATTTATATCCACAAACTCTAACAGCTCCCACTTGGATATTCATTAATATCGTAATGACATGGGCTAGTCTAGCTTAACAGATCCCAATGCCCCCAGATCGAACCGAGTATGGTTTTCCTGGAAAAAACCACGTGATGATATTATCATCATACTTATCCTTTTGTTTCTAATACCGCGTTAATATGGATATGGATCTAGGTCATTCCATAATTAACTATTTTGTTTCTCGTTATTTATCGATTGATCAAGATTACCAAAACATCTGAACGTATTCCAGATAGACTTTGGGTATGGCCATACAAACATCTTGTCAACCCTACGAGGGGCCCAGCAGTATTATACTTCAAAACAAATTTGAAGGAACAAATCCTTTATTGACTACGAGCGTGAACCTTTAACTTTGCATCACCTCCAAAATAGCCCTTATAACTACCTTTTACGGATAGCGTTAGACTACCTTACGGAAAATGAGCTACATCCTTGGCAGTCACCTGGTATCTCAAGTCTGAGGATAAATATTCATGATTTACTTAATGACGACGATCCATAAAGTATAATCATGTGGTTGGGATAAGTCCTATATTCAATTTATCCAATATTGAATATCATGTGATATTGGTATCTCAACCTTACAGTACATTCTACCAATCCTCACATTTGTCTTTATTTAATGATATTCCCATATCATTAATCGACAACGGACAATTTAGAATAACCTAAGTTATTCACGGATTTAAACATGCAAATATAGGATACAATATTATAAATGAGAATAAACGTTATCCACACTTTATTTCATTAAAATAATAATTGCTTTAATATCCCTTATCCAAAATACTAACTAGATCAATGCATGATAATTCTCATTAATGAATTATGCCACAAGTCATGTTCCACATACTTGTTGACAAGGCATAAATCAACTAATGTTGATCTATCGGAATTTGAGAATACTTATTTCAATAATGAAATTCTTGTATGTGTGCATTCATCTATCTAGATATTGCCACATACTTCATAAAATGCGTGACATCCTCATGCACGAATTTATGACAATTAAACTACCAAACCTTGTAGTTAAAGTATTCTAATTCTTTATGTATAATGCAACTATGCTCATATTGAGCATAACTAGTACACATGGTCTCCTAATAAGGATGAGCTCCCACCATGACTAGTATTGAGTGTCATCTCAATCTTACTAGCATCATTGTATGTAAACAACAATATGCTCTTTTAAAGTTCCGTAAACTTTTAACATTCTTCGTGTAATGTTTGATATCTTCAAATCCTTCAAGATTTGACCACAATATCAATCAAGCAATAACTTGCCATATGGTTCGTATTTAGAATTTTGGAGCAAATCCAGGCTGAGGATGTAAATTCTAAACCATATCCATTACACTTAGCTATCTAATAATTTCCAATTAGATACTAATGTTGTCAATCATCTTGCATCCAAGTATGATACAACAAGCAACATGATATACATGAAATCCTTGTCAAACTTAGATTTTGTTCATGTCATATCTTTCCAAAGATATGTTTCTATTTACACCTTCTAATAGAATATCATGTTCTTTTAGAATCAGTTATTTTTACCGCTTATGTTTATAATCAAATAAACATATATTCCAAGGTTTTATTTTCTAAATTTTCTTGTGAAGTTTCATTCCAAACTAAGACTTAACATATAAATGTTAATGGAATGTTACTTCCTATATGTTATACAACATACATGAAATAAGAAAATAAATATATCACTCCCACTACTTTTAGGAATATTAAGAAATATCTTATTTAATTATAAATCAGAACTAGATTTAATAACTAAAATTAAGTATATCTTCTAGATGCATGCATTAATCCATTCACAAATGATTTGCATTTTGTATACTTCTAAAGATTATTTGAATTCAAACACTCCCTTCAATTACTTTTCGTCCTCGCTCAAGTAATTATCCAAAAAAGAGTTTTGATATTCCATTATTAATTTCATATAAATTAAACTAATAATGACTATCATAATCTTTATATATTTAATGTGCTTAGAAAGAATTTCAATCACATTTAATTGTTTAAGTGTGATTGATAATCTTTTCACACATTAAATATGTATACAAATTTGTCCATTATGATTTCTACACAAAAATTTAAATCTCTATGATTTTCATTTCCATTGTAGAAATTTATTTCCATTCTATAGTGTTACTATAGAGTTTAAGATTAACTACGTTTCCAAACTAGTTATCTTTTGGACTGCATCTTTTTATTCATAGTATGAGTAATTTGCCAAATAAACATTTGCAATTTATTAACAGGCATACCATGATCCTGTAACTCATAACCCTCAACATATTATACAAATATTTGAGATACCCTTGCGGATCTATGAATAAGAATTCCATCATCTTGAGATTTAACACTAACATGTTAAATCCTCATTATGATTTTGCTAGCGTATTTAGAAGATTATGTATCTTGTAATTTTATCTTTTGAAGATAAAACTCCCACTCGTTTTTTGCAATTTATAGATTATCTATAAATACTTAGCAAATAGAGCAACACAAACTTGTTCTCTTTTAGGACTTTACAAATACATATTGACAGTTCCTAACCTTAATTTGTTAATAACCTACCCAACAAGTAGTTTAACAAATTCTGAACTTCAATTTTTAAGACTTAATGTGATTCAACACATTCCATAATCAATGGTGTCTTATTAATCTTCTAGGTTGGAGTCTTAATTGAGTATATCCAATTCATACTCAATTTTCTAACCTTGATATCTTTAGGAAGATTAGAAGATATAGTTATCTTTAATCAAACAATTTTTCAAGAGTTTGATTTTCCTAACTGAACATACCATAAACACTATGTATTTCATTAGGATTAATATTGTAATTTAATCTTACAATATGTGAGATAAATATATTTCGTTTTGGCTTACCCATTTACCATCTAAGTCAATTTAATGGTACAATAGATTTTCCAAGCCAATTGCATAATTTATAACATAAGTGCCTTATTGTCCAAGCCACTTAATATCTATGTCTTACCAAAAAAAAAAACATAAACTGTTATAATCCCAATGTACGTTATAAGTCATTAATCAACTCAATGACTTCTTGTATATGTCTTTAATTAAAAAACCATAACAAGTTAACGTCTTACTTTGTTATAAGTCTTACAACAAAAGATTTCATATTTATATTTTTACAATAAATATAAATGTGCATAACTAAAGTAATTATGAAACCCATAACTTGGTTTCAATAGTATTTCAAGTTAATTTATTACTTCATATATTTATGTCATTCCAAGAATACATAAACATTCAAATTATGAAGTAGTATAAGATTACTTCATATATTCATGTCATTGCAATAATACATAAATATTCACATTTTAAGTAATCTTATTATCATATCGACACTTGTTCTAATAATTATCTAATTATAGAAACTTGTAAATTTAACATAGTTTCATCACATCAGCTGAGGCTGCAATGATGAAGGTATGTAATTTACGTTGTCATTAATATCTAGTATTGAAAGTAGATATTAACTCAAGTGTTCTATAAATTAGAATGTGTAAAAACAAATTAGAACATCAATCTCTGACCTTGCAGTCAAGAGAACCCTTTAAATCATATTCCTTTATGTTGTTGCTTGCTCACAATAAGATTTCTCCCACTTGTGCATGGAACAACATTATGTATCAGATAAACAACACGTCAATAGTTTGCTTATTTGATTAATATGATTGTGTCATAGATATAAGTAGATATAGAATCACCTCGTCTAGTAAGGAAACGTACACGACTATCCTTAATACCACAAGTGTCTATAATTGAAAAGTATTTATCCCAAGAGATTCTAGAGATAATCTGGGTTACTACCAAGACTTGTAGCTCCCACTGAATTTAAGATCACTACATGAACTCATTATTCAGTAATTACAACACAATGCTCCCACTGGGTTTGATAACATTGTAAGTGTTGCATAACCAGTAAAAGCAAATAGCGTGTTTTTTACTTTCCTACACCTTTGATGAATCCCTTACGTAACATTACTAAGGTACTTCAAAGAACGTATTCTACTTTGTGAATGATGGAATATCCATCAATGCAATTAACTTGAAAGAATTGGGTATGCAATTTCTTCCTTAGTTAGGTCTACCATCCCCATCATGGTATGTAGCACCTTTAAATGGTTAAAGCATAACAACTAGATCAAACATTCTAGTTTGCCTTTTACCAATTTGCGGTAATTAGTCTAGCTTCTAATTTAATAACTCTTAAACATGCAATTTCTACAAAATTTTCCATGAGTTATTTCTTAGAATAAAGACAATTCTAAGTTTCCTATTATACCTTTCTCATTCATGAAAAGGAATAGGATTAAGTCTTACTCTTCACACGAAAAGTAGACTTGGTTTATTATTTTCAGTAAAAATTGACTCTATCCAAAAACCCCCTACGGGTGTAGATCAATTTACTACTAAAAGAAAACCCCACATTTACGGTTTTAACGTTGCATTAAATACATTAAAAGAATTTTCAAAATTCAATTTTAGTATTTTCGATAATAACTTTTCAAGAAAATTAAACACCCACGGTAAATAAAATTTCACCATTTAATTTTCATTAAAAATTAGGATCCAAATTGACGTCGTTTCATCACATCAGCTTTGGCTGCTAGCAATGAAAGTACTCAATAAGGTAGAGCTACACTCAATTGCCAATATCCAATTGCAATTCCTAGAATCATGGGACTTACATATTATGCCAACCTCAGTTGCAAATGTAAGCATGTTTCATCCCTAAATCTTTATGCCTTGACGCCGTTCCATTACATCAGCTTTGGCTGCTAGTAATGAAAGTGCTCAATTAAGTTAACCAACTTAAGAAACTGTAAATTGACGTCGTTTCATCGCATTCAGCTTTGGCTGCTAGCAATGAAAGTACTCAATTTACCCTTAGACAACCACCCTTTGAACATCAACATTCAGCTTTGGCTGCTAGTGATGTAGGATGAAACCTTAGGTGTTCCTTTTTGTAGTTGGATGGCATATTACTTAAATTTTAAGGGTATTAAATTTTTGATGTGTAATCAAAAAAATATGTACAAAGATGTCATGCATTCATCTTTGTATCATATGTTTTCTACAAAAAACTGTTTACTCATTTGCAGCTTAAATCAACAAAATTTAATTGATGGCGTTGAGAAACTTACAACATTGCCTTAAGATGCTTCGTACTTTTTCATGGTGTACTTGGAAGTCTATTATTGACGCACAGGCGAGCGGAGGGATAAACGTCCGCCGAAGCTAATTTAAAACGCGCCCCTTTCGGATGACAATTTAATGTCAAGCCTCCTTATACCCACTTTATAGTTTGTCAATAATAGGTCCGCCGCTTCGACCACTTTTGTACTGTCGCATCAATCAATTAAAACTTTAAGATTTAAAGCTTAAAACAATTTATTTAGTAAATTATTAATTGATAGTCTCGCCTGGGAGCAAATTACCGTGCGAAGCGAACCACTGTCGGCACATAAGACTTGGCAATTAAATAATTTACTACAAAAGGTTTCATAGTTATTAGGTTCAATTATTTTTTTATTTTTTTTATTCAAAAAATTACCCTCTTTGATGTTACAATCCATCATAATTAAACACAAAGAACAAGTAATTGAAAAAAATAAAAATAAATAAACACTCAATAACACATATATGATCATTAACAATATCATATAGCCACATGCAAACCTTTTTGATAAATCCTATTAATTTTCTATGTGAATTTATAATGTATCTAATTAGTAAAACTCTCATTGGTTTTCGAGCTCATTGTGCCCAATGGACCACAGACGCCAAATAACTTGGCCGCGTAAGTTTTAATTAACTAGATACCACATTGCACATAACCAATTAATTAATATATTTAATTAGGGTCTTCCCTAATTTTAGATTTATCTTAAAACATGTAGCAAATTAAACACATAACATTCCATGACAAAACATGCAAGATTTTGTCATGGATCTCATATAGCACTTAAAATCATGTATCACATATTTACAAGCCTATATAGTACGCAATCTTTAATTAATGACATCACATAAGGTATTCATTAATTAATCCTTAAAATTGCATGCAATCCTAGGGTTTCTACAAGTTTTCTACAAAAACTAAAACCCTAAAAAATTAAATATGGGTGTCAACCTAAATAAAAAAATTAGGGTTTGAAAATTAAAACCCTAGAACAATCATGATTGCATGTTATCTATTCAAACAAGATTCAATTTTAAGGTTTTTAGTAATTAATTACATGTTAAAACGGGCTCATGATGCCACTGTTGGAATATTAGAATCATAAACTATAAACTAATAAACCATAAACAAATAACATCAAAGCATGTAGCACAGCGGATTAAGGATCTACAATAACATATAATTAATTAACTAAAACATAAATAGACGCGTACCTTTTGATTCCTAGCAAGAACAAGGAATCACATGATCACCAAGAACAATATAAACCCTAACTAGGGTTTAGGATGGATCGACTTTATTAAGCTCAAATATGGCAAGTCACCACAAGCTAAAATAAGCTTGTTACTCATTCTTGTACACACGTAATACTAGCATTTCAATGGGAAAAGCTAGGTTCAAGATCACAAACAAATCCAACACTTGTGTACTATTGGAATTCGGCAAAACCCTAGGAGTTAGGGATTAAAACCGATCGAATAGAGCTAGAGGTGGGAGAGGAGAAGTTGGAAAAGTTAGGGATAATGACTAGAGAATAACAAACACATAAGGTTTGTATTTATAGCCTCCTTAACTTGTTCCCTACTCCTCAAAATCGACCCATATATCCTTTATGGAAAGGATCGGCCGACTTCTCCCCAAAGAAAGGGATTCTAGATCCTTCTCTTCCTCTATTGCATTATTAGTCCTTTAACGAGCGTTATCTAACCTCGTCAAGTACTAACTGTCGTTAAGTTAATTTGTTTGTGAAATGAATAAATAAAATATAAAATATATTTAATTTATTCAAACCATTGAAACTCTTACGTATTGTGTGCAATCCCGAAGTCTCGTGTTCGAAACCGAACATACAAATATTAATTTATATCCACAAACTCTAACACTAGCTTACCCTCAGGCATTAAGAGCTTTGAAACAATATTAGCTTCTTTGATTCTTGGATTCAATTGGGTTCTTCCAAACGACGAGGATCCAACAAAACTTGACATGAACGAACGTTTTGGGGTGGTACTGCAAAAAGAGAAGCCTCTTGAGCTTATCTTCAAAAAGAAAACTTAATCAATTGATTCTGTCCTCACTTAAGTTTTATTTGTTTGCCATTTTATATACTAGTACTGGTAGTATGTATTTTATTTGAGCAAAATATTGCTATGTTAAACATGTTAAAATGAACCAACATCTTAATTGTTAATTATATATCTTATTTAAAAGGCAGATCTTGGAGTTTGCACAAAATATCTTCAAAAGTCATTAAGGGGGTAATTAATACATGAATGTGTGGTTGGTAAGGGTGCTTTATGTCCGTTTTTACTGTCGATGGCACTGTTTTTCACTATTCATCAACTGTTCTCTGCTATTAACATCTTCATTATACTATCTATTAAATAGTGGGTATTGTAAAAAAAAGGGTTAACAAAGTATTAGGTCCAAAGCTTAGGTTAGTGTACAACATACACAGCTCTCTATCTATGTGTGTCTGTCTCTCTAATATCAATAATCCAAAATCCATCCGCAAACAAATCCATATCCAAATCCAAACACAACTGAACAAACGAAATCCTAAACTTATCTACGCACCATGCCTCGCCGTGAGTCACCGCTTGGCTCTCCTTCGACTGCCGAGACCAAACTAGCCCATACGGACCTCAAATCCAAACACAACTTCAACCTTAAATATTAACAACAAAATAAAAAGAAAATGAAGCAAACAAACCGAGACCAAACTATACAGTCAACAAACATCACAAAAATGATAAAGAAAATAAAGAGATTCAATGAATAAAAAAAACTCACCAGAGGTCAACACGAGTTATCGGGAGTCCGAGTCGAGACGAGTCACGCTAAAGTCTACAATAATGGTTTTAAGTTTAAAAGTTTATTAAAAGAGTCAGATTACTCAGACGGGTTTTAAGAAAATGAAATTAGGTATTGAAATAATTAAGAAAATAAAGATAAATGGCCTGTGAGGTTTTACCGAACGGTGGTGGCTTAGAGTAGGTGTAGGGCTCGGTGTGAAGGCAAGGGTGGTGGCACTGACGGTGTTGTGGTGAGCCAAGGGCTCAAACTCCAGAAACGAATAGAAAGCGATCTATTGATTGGCAAAGAAAAGGTTCGCGGAAAAAGTATCCGCACGGTGGATCCCAGAAAGACGGCGTGGCGAAGTGAGGTGGCCGCGGTGGGTAGAATGAGAGAAGGAGAGAGTGAAATAGTTAAAATGAAATATATTATTGTTATTGGGTTTTTTAAGTTTGAGGAGGTAAATATGAAAATTGATTGTGGGTGTGAAATGAAAAATGGCGTGGAGGGACTAATATTCCAACATGGCTAAACTTTTACAATAACACTGTGGGACCCATTCGACGTTACAAAGATTGAAAATTAATGAAACTTGCGCATTGTTCACGAAATAATTTTTCAATCAAAATAAGGTATAAATATGCATACTTTCACGAAATCAATAATTGAAAACTACGATACGTTTTGTGCTTTCTAGGTTGTCGGTTCATGTAATAGGGATAATATTTCTTCTATTTACTAAAAATGGGAAGTTTTACTTGTAGCACACTGTAGTTGTACAGCGAAGAAACAGTGCCCATATGCAGTTAGCCTAAGGTTAAAATGCCTTTGCAAGGTAGGTCTTAGGGCACTAACGATTTCAACGTGCGGAAACATTTAGGGACTTTTTACTAAAAAACCATATTATTCCATAATAATTTTCAAAAAAGTCTTGGTTTATAATCTTTTTCAAATTTAGTCATTTCAAAAGTAGTCCCGCACCGCATTCCCCGATAAAAAAACAAAAAAATAACCAAAACAATTACTAAAAAATTCATTTACGTAACAAGCGTATTATAAACACATACATAAATATTTACACAATCACGCTGCAACCGGCTTCCCACTCGTTACTATTTTAATGTGTTATGTTTGTTTTTTTTTCTTTTTTTCTTGCTTTTTCTGAATTAATAAAGTATTGTAAATATTAGCGATTATGAACCTACGAACTCATATAAGTATGCTTCGAAGATCTTAATAAACTTGCTGTATAAAATAGAAATTGAGCTCTCACTGAAATTAAGACTAAACAAGTCAAGCTTTTATCAAGCAACTCGAGTCGAGCTTGACTCGATCAAGCCGAGCTTTTATCAAGCTCAAGCCTAAGCTCAATCCCAATAAATTGGCTCGCCTAATGAGCCGAGCTCAAGCTTTTGATAGCTCGGCTCGAGCTTTTATTAAGCCTTAATATAGATATTTTGTCATAGTAACTTCATATAAGTAATTAAGGGCTAATTTGAATGGACTTACTTCATTTATAACGTATTTATAATTTCTAAGTAAATATGTTTTAGTCTCTTAGAATACGAGGCATGGTCAAGCCTGTGCGTTGCACCAATTGTGTCTAGGTGTTTGTAGCGGAATGGTTGGTATTCATTGGGTTTACACTATAAACTAATTTGTATGCGTTTATGGTGCGTGTAATAGGCAGGTGAAGATTATACATTTGTCAAATAACTTTTTTCTTATTGTCAACATTTGAGGTGTGTAATGGCAAAGAAGTATACAATGATGGTGAATATGGAAGCTTTAGGTCCTCGTTTTGTTGCTTAATGCCATTAAGATGAATTAGTTTAATTAGTTGTTTGGTTTTACATATTTTTGTTTTACAATACTATTTGATCGTTATTGTGTTTAGAGATGTCCTTTGATGGGAAAATGTTAAATGTGATGAATTAGTTTTATTAGTTGTTTGGTTGTACATATTTTTGTTTTACAATACTATTTGGGCATTATTGCAGTTGCTTGTATAAGCACATGACGGTATTTAGATGCCTATTAGAGAAGTTGTATTGTATTTATTTTAGTGGAATTGATATTTAGATGCCTAGTAATGTTATAATAACTTGTTGCATTTAAATTAGTTTATTTTCATTAAAAGTTTCAATTAACATATAAACTATAAAGATAAATTATAAACATTTTTTTTAAAGTTTAGGATGTTAATGGTAATACATTGTGCATGGAGGGGTTTTTTTTATAATTATTTTATTTGAAGGACTTGTCCGTCATTCTTCTTAATGTGAGGGGGCTTTTGTTACTAAATGAGTTTTTTGGTTTCTTCTTCATGCATTGCCTGAACCCAACTTGGATGTAATTTTCCAGAAGATGCAAAGGCTGCATTAACACCCAAATTAAATGTTGAAATGCCTCTTGGGTGTCTTTTGTGGTTAATTTTGCAACGTATTAACTGTTCACAATGTAGTTTGCTAATCGTATTCTCATTATATATACGCTAACTATTTTTAATCCTAATTTTAACACACAACTATTAACATTTTAACCCTAATTTAACACACAACTATCAACATTTTAAGCCTAATCTTGAGATGGCAGAGACACCAAATCTTGATGAGATGAAAAAAGCAACTGAATCTGGTAAGCTTGCCGTTGGATTCAAGCTGCTGATAAGTCATGAGAAGGCAGAAGAGGAAAGTTTTATCGCTCGTATTGGAGAGGAGAGCAGCCAGTTGAGGGCAGTGATTGAGAAAAAGGAGCAAACAATCACTGAGGCAGCTACGACATATTCTCGTTTCCATGATGTGGCTGCAACTGGGCGTGATTGTCTGCTTGAAATACAACTGAAGGACCGTAGGAAACTTGATATGTTGGCTCAACTACTGCTGCTGTCTCGTCAAAGCTTGGAGGAGAAGGATGAACTTTTGGAGAGGGTGGAAGACGCCAAAGATTCTGATGATGAAGATTAGTATCTGTTGGGCATTTTCTTTTGTGTTTTGATGTATGTACTTGGTTGTGATGTATCTACATTTTATCTGAATGGTAATGAAGTGATGATGTAAAAAAATTACTGGTATCTATGAATGGAAAAATTGATTAAGTATCAGTTATGTTATTAGTATTAATTGTTTATTATGTTTAAGAATTTATTAATTTTTATTTTTTATTTTTATTATAAAAGGTTAAAATATATATGTGTTGACTTTCTTCTCTCACACACACATGAGTGAAACACACACTCTTTTTAGATCTGGCGAAAAAAAATTAGGGTTTTATCTCAAATTAGGCCGATCGATTATACAACATATTAATCAAATTAAATGATAGGTTAATTTGATTTAAGTATCGTGGTGCTTGTGTATTCAATTTCTTGTTTTAATTTTCATGAAATGATGCTCTAGTGCTTATAATCGTATGACTGTGTAAGGTTCCTTGTGAAATGATATGTTAGATGTTGTTGAGTATGTTTTTTTTTTTTTTTTTTTTGGAATATTAGGAGTTTGTTTATTGATTTGTTTATCTGTTATCATATTTGGTTAAGTTTGATTGAATTTGGGTATTCATTGTTTAGTATGAATTAAGAAGTTTGGGATAATTGTATTTTGGTTTAATTGTTATTACAGTTTTTGTGGTTGTATAGTTGGTGATATGAATTTTCTTGGTGGCTGTACATCCACCATTGATACTTTGTCAAATTTTGTCCATTTCACACGTTCCGACAGTTGCCTATCTGAGTACAATATATTTCATTGCAGATTAGTATTAGATAATACATATCAAATTGTCTGATTATAAAGTTTTTTTGATGTATTGCGGATACCTATAAGTAAGGTTATATTGATTGTTGGTGATTGTATAGAGTATACAATGGGATTCATTTTGTTACAGTAAGTTGATATTCAAGAGTTGGCATCATTAAAAAAATTGTTTTGAGGGAAATTTCTCAAATATAAGTATTTGGTCTGCATAGAACATGTGTAGAAGTCTGCATCTGTGTTTGTTCACTGTGCTAGTTCTTATTTCTAGATTATATGCTTTTAATTTTATGAAAGTTTATGATTATAAACTTTTATTGCTGTCTTGCGGATAACAACCTTGCTTTTTAGTACTCTAGCAAACATGTATTCATTGTTGTTAAAAAGGCTCATTTTTTTTCAGCTTTACTTCATAATTCTAATGTCAGTTACGATAATTTTTTATTGCAACTGAGCTACAACAGAAATGCTAAACTTACATGAGTGTGGTTTGGTTTGTTAATGAGTAGTTATTCACACTGCATGTTCACAGCGCATAAGATGTTTGAAAACATGTGTATAATTTCATGACTAAGCTAAATATTGAATGCATATATTTATTACATATCATCTGTGAACATTAGATAGCTATGCTAAGATAGGTTGCTGAAAGTTTCCTTGAAAACAATGTTGCGCGTGCAGTTCGCAAGTTCCAGATCCTTATCTTCGATCATTAGAATTTTAAGGCCATCAGGACTGGTGACTCTTGAGAATGCCACATAAAGTTGTCCATGACTGAATACGGGAGTAGGCAAATAGAGACCAACATAATTAAGTGACTGACCCTGGCTTTTGTTAATGGTCATTGCATAACATGGTTTTAGAGGGAATTGCCTACGTTTCAAGACGAATGGCCACTTAGTCTGTGTTGATGTGAGTATAATCTTGTGTATAATAACATTGTCCCCTACATTTGAACCGGTTAGCACCTTAGCGTGAATAACAAACTGGCCTAGATCTGTAATGAGTAACCTTGTTCCATTACATAGTCCTTTGCTTGGATTGACATTTCGCATTAACATAACGGGCAGTTCCTTTTTTAAGTGAAGAGTATGTGGGGGCATACCTGGGAAATTTAAGGAATTTAGAAATTCGATCGGATACAGGTCGTGCTGTTCAAGATTGTCTGTAGATCCCTTGCAAATCTCATCTGCACTGCTGTATTTAACAGTTTCTCTTTCTAACTGGTTAAACATATACTCATTGATGGCATCAGCATCCTCATTCTTAGGAGTTAAGATTGCCCTTTCTTTGAGGTAGTCATCGTCGGTTTGTCTTGTTGTAAAATCAGGGTATGTCTCTGCAACAATTTTCTCGATAGGAGAATCCCATGATTTAATTAAAAAGTCTTTGGGAATATCAATCCAAGTTGGCTCATCTTCCCCTTCTTTACATTTTGCTGGCAACGCGCCATCCCCCACAGCCAAAACCCATCTATTGAAATCCTTTTTTCGAGTATCAATCTGGCCATTTTCGGTATACTCATTCACACGCATGCTGCGTGTAAGGGTGAAGACCTTGCAATGATTCCATAATGCAGACTGGTTTATGCAAGATTGGACAATGTCAGGCCTGCTCCCTTTTGGTATAACTGGGAGAACTTGTCGAAAGTCACCTCCCAGTAAGACCGTTACACCTCCAAATATTCGATTCCTACTGTCTGGTTCATGATATCCTAAAATATCTTTTAGAGTCTTGTCCAATGCTTCAAAAGCATATTTTTGAGTCATTGGCGCTTCATCCCAGATGATAAGTTTAACTTCCTGTATGAGTTCTGCCATATGTGTGTTTTGCTTTATGCCGCATGTACTGTTCTCCAATAATTCAAGCGGTATAACAAAACGACTATGTGCGGTTCTTCCTGCTGGTAGTAATAATGAAGCGATTCCTATATAAATTGAGACTATTAGTTCAATATGTATTTTATAAAGTTAATAGAGTAGTTTTTGTTTTGTTTGAGTATTCATTTTTACCTGAAGATGCGACAGCAAGGACGATCATACGTTCTGATCTTAACCTTGAGATGATGGTTTTGTATAAAAACGTCTTCCCGGTTCCTCCTGGTCCATATACAAAGTAAAAATTGCCTTTTTTATTATGCACAGATTCAATTACCTCTTCATAGATTAATCGTTGTTCGGGATTTAACAATGAATGAAGTTGTTGATGTTCAACACTACTCTTCTTCATATCATAATCTAATGCTTCTCTGATGAGACGATTGTCCAAGTTGGTTAGTAATTTTGGGTTAGGCAGCGGCAGATCTTGAAACTCTGATAAAGATCTTCCATGCCTATTTAACAACTCTTGGATTTCTAGCAAAAAATAGTTCTGGAGCTGTTCATCCGTGAATTCCAATTCGGGGTATTTAAAAATTTTCCTTTTCTTATGGAGGATATCCTCTGATAAGAACTCCCAGTTTTCTTCCCATAATTTTAAAGGCCTGCTGACATCACAAAATAACAAAATTGTCACAAACATGTCTCGTAGCTGTGGTCCAAACGCCCATACACTTACTTCTGATATAGCATTCTTCCATTCTTTGTCATCATTTAAAAGGCCATACTCAAAACAGGCTTCTTTGAATGTGGAACATAGTCTGGTGTTAACTGTCATGAGATTTTGAAAAGATTCAGGCCCTCTCACAATGTTCAATAGCATTCTAAGATAATATCGTTCTCCAGAAGCCGGGTGAGAGTAAACAATCCTGCCAATGCATCTTTTACGTTTTCTTTGTTTCCACATTTTATCTTTCTCATGCCACACATAATGTTGAGGTATCTCAGCATATGTATATGCTCTCGCTGATGTATCACGCTTGTTTAATTCAAACCAGTCAGTGAACATAGTTATGTCGATACCTTCCTTTTGAATTAAGGCGGGTAAGCTTTCTGAGTCACGAAGTGTGATTGCGTTCTGATTTGGCAAGTGGTAATTCAGTCTCATTACTGATGGATATGAGTAATGGATATCATATGAAAACAAACGCCAGACAGCCTCACATGGAGCTAAGAAACGACAATTCAAATAATTTTTTATTTCGTCCACCTCCAAAACTTGGACATTTCTTAAATCACCATCGGTTGTAACATTCTCTTGTATAACAATTGTAGCTCTGTCGGGCCCTTTATTTAAGTACTTAAATAAGTACTTAATTGCCTTTGATCTGTTGCACCATTCTACATTAATGTGTGCGTGGTACTTCATGAGGAGATAACGATTGTGAGGAACGACATATCTGTTATCATATTTAAACTTTCCTTTTATATGGTAAGCTTTATTATCCCTTCGACGATAAATCGCATAGCCATCACTATCAACTATTGTTTCTTCCACAAAATGTTTAGGAAAATGTTTCGAGCACTTACCTTCAACTGTACATGGAGCGTGTTTAGCGTCTTCACCGCAAGGTCCATGTAACATAAATTCAGTTGCTATTTTATATCCTTCTGGATCACTTGATTTACATGGTATCTCTGCTGTAATCATGTCATCTATCTCGCGTGCGGTTTTGCATTTCAACTCTTCTTCTAGCCATAATAGGATATGAGCGTGTGGGAGTCCACGTTTTTGAAATTCTATGACATACACAACTGAAAAGAAATGCAAGAAAAACATAAGTTGGTGCATGCATTTGACGTAGAATAGTAGAAATTTACATTTTGCATCAAGTTGTATTACCTGCCCGTGAAGTACCAAAAATATGGTGCTTTGTAAGATCATCTAACATCTCAGTTAGTTTAATCTTGAATACGCGGGTCGCAATTTCTGAACGGTCATTACCTTTTTGGCCCGGGATGTGCTTTAACATTTCACTAACCTCTGGCCATTTTGGATTGGCGGTGAAAGTGATGAACAGGTCTGGATTTCCATAGGTTCGACATATAGCCATAGCATCTTGGTAGTTTTGCATCATATACCTTGGGCTGCCCGTAAAACTCCTTGGTAGAACAATCCGTTTCCCGAGGCCTGCTGCATTTGTATCACCCCTTGTTACAGCATCACACAGGTTATGATATAGATCCACTCGTAACGTATCTTGATTTTGCCTAGTCCATTTAAGTCTTTGCTCCTCAACAGCCGCGTATGCATCCACCAGGTATTGTTGAAATAATCGCCCACCTCTAAGCAAGGTAGTACCTTGGTTATTTCGCTGTTGTATTATGTACGCATAGTACTCTTTCATTGTGAGACAACCCCTTTTAGTTTTGCGTGCACCTGTGTTCTTGTGATACTGTATTTTTTCATGAAATCCTTCTTCTCCATATGGGAATAACAATGGATATTGGAGGGCCATGTATTCTGAATGCAACTCAGAAATACGTTTCAGACCTTCATCCTTGTTACTTACAACAATATCTCTCGTAGGAATACCATCACCAAAGTCGTTAGTAATTAGAGCTGCTATTTCAGGCACAGTCGGTGCATTGTATTGCCGTGATGCACTCCGACCACTTAGCAGGCGTAATTCAAACTTTGATGAATTCTGGGAGTTACACCAATCCCTGGCCATTCGAAATGCCTTGGCAATTGAACTTGATTGGTCGAACATTTGAATCAGGCTTGCTACTATCTTTTCATCCACCACTTCTCTACTCTCCTTGTCTATAAAATCTTCCATCCGGTTTTTTACTTCATTTCCAGTATCATAAAAGTATAGTTGTGCATATTTGGGTTGAGTACCCCTTGTAGGCAGTAGAGAACCTATTCGATGATAGCTTTGGCCATTTATTCTAAATGTATATGGTGCCCTGCCAGTATTGATTGAATGATCTATTTTCGCTCCAAAAGAAGTGTAGCAAAACATGCCATTATAGACTCTAATTTGTTCTTTGAATCTTAAAGATTCAGGATTGTTATAGTCCATCAGCTTGTTAAGAGGCGAAGGTGCTTCATTAAATCTGGGGAGAAGCACCGTACCTTCTTGGCAGCAAAGGGAGAATACTGGGTTGCTAGTGTTGGATCCTTTGTCACTTCTCTCTTCGTACCACATAACTGCCTTGCAATTTTGACATTCAAAGGATGGAGGACCAATGTTATGATAAACCACAGGAATACCTTGACAAAATAGGTAATTATTAGTGTAAATAACAATATTTTATAAATCAAATAATAGGGTTCAAGATTTATAACATATACAATTACCCGTAGATGCAAATGCAGCTCGTTTCTGGCTTTGTTTTGCTGCACGCAGATAGACTGGTCTTGTAAGAAGCAAGGTAATGGTAAGAAACACTTGTATGAAATTAAAAGTTTACCAAATGCATAACATTTTTTAAGATATATTGACTTTTGCTATCATTTGCTTAATTAGTCACCTGAAGATGTTCTTTTTTTGTACGTGAAGGTACTTTTGGAAGTAGAAATCATTTGGCTCAGTGGCACATCTGTTGAAGTACCTATTGGGTGCATCACTTGATCTAACAAATTATGTTGTAAATGCAACGTTAACAAATCAGGCATGTATTTTCTCAATAATTTTCCTAATTACATATTTCAATTAAATGTTTAATGCCGGTGTTTACCTGTAGATGATTCAACTATTTCCGCCAGTTTTAAACCACAATAGCTTTGTACTCTGCCATCTTGACTGACTATTGTTTTTGAATCAATGATGACAGATTTGTGCAACATGCCTGACATGGATGGAACTTCAGCATCTTTGGGTCGTGATCCTGTAACACACACACAAATATGGGTTTAAACAGACAAATAATTGCAACTTATGAAAACTTGTAAGTTTGAATTATACTTTTATTCATATTTTTTTTATGGTCTGCTTTACTTTTGTAACACAGAACATTGCAATTTTGGCTACATATAGAATGAAGATGTCCAATAAACCATCTTTTGGTATTCTGTTGCTGAACTTATGCAATAACTGTCATAACCAATGAAAAGTCTTCCATTTGTAGAGGATGTTAAGTGTGCCCAGGTTAGTAATAGTTTTAATAGTTGTTTTAATAATGATACTAAATTTCCAAATAATTCCACATTTTTGGGTTTTAGTTAACAATTCAATATTCGCATTTTGGTTCAGGTATGTATATATATCAACGATTGGTTTAAATGGATGGAAACATACAAATTTTTGCGGAAACAGCAACGATATAACATTGGATGTAAGTATCTTTCAACCCCAATAGTCACACAATTTTATCCATTACATTCAGCAAAATAAACCATCAAACTTAAAAATACATAATTTATTTTTCAACATTTACTTGAATTGGGATATTTCAAATGCAAATTTCGGCTAATCTTCCTGACTAAAGTCAGTACCATAATCATCTTGAATATTTCCATGAACTGAGCTACTTCCGTTCAATTGTGCTGCCACATTTATTGTTGTCTGGTTTGTTAGTGACCATAACGAATGCATGCTTTTCATTCTTTTGTGTTTGGATTTGAAATAAAACTGTCTCAACTTCTTTGTACTTTCAGCAAGTTCTATATCAGGGTTTTCTTCTACATGGCGCTTTTCTTCTTTTAGCCTTGTAATGATTTCTTGAGTGTTCCCATCAACTTTTGCACCTCCATTTTCAGCCTATAATGCAATATAAGTTTGTGCCCAACATAAAAAACAAAGTATTAAATTCAAGTTAATTCTGACCTGGAGAGTGCTAATTAATAATTGTATACTCCTAAGCTTACGATATGGCCAACACTGAATACCCACTTCTCGACAGTGCCTTTCGAACATACTTAAACCAATATTGAACTCTTTTGAAGCTTTTGCAATTGGCATGTAGTAGTATTGTGCTATCATTTCTCTAGTGAATACCATGATGTTGAAATATGAATAACAATTGGATGAATTGGGAAAGATAGTATAACATGACTTTTAAAGGTCTTGGAAATCTACTGATATTCCATGTAGGTTAACAGATTTTGTAACTTATATTTTTCCATAAACACTATTTATTATATATTTAAAACAAATTTTGTAACTGAATTTATTCAGTTCAGTGACCCTTCATGTAGGACACTTGTGTAACATTTATATTTTTTGTTGATCAATCTGTCTATGCAAGTATAATATCTATCCAATAAGGTATTACATATTTGATTGATATAAAATGATGGCAGTTTTTTTTTTATTGTAACAGATACATATTCACATCAACGTCTCATGAACAAGAAATTTTAAACACATCAAAGGAGGAACGCTGGGTACACAACATGGTAAGGTTTTAAATAGGTTGGTTTGCATTTCTCAGAGTTGCGTAAGACAATGAAACTATTGATTAAAAAACCGCATGTACAAAAGTATAGAATATAGGATTTCATTCCTTATAAATTATAAAAATAGTATACATATCTCATACATTGGGTTATTGAATATGAAAAACAGAACAATCTTGTATATTATAGATAACATATTATTTAAACCACATACAGACAATCTTTAATATAGAACATTTGCCTTTAAAATTTGTTTTAAAAAAAAAAGAAAGATCCCTTATCGCATGCATTTGATCAGGTGCAACAACTGTCTCAGACACAGTAGATCCACTTCAATGTACCTGCAATCAAATATTAACACAAAAGAAACACCCGTTCCATATTGGGTAGGGGCAATAAATCATCAATCATAAAAGAAAAATAAGACATAGTCCTATGAATCAGTTTGTGGGGTTATATTGTTGAAAGAACAATAACAAATAATCCCCAATGAAGTTATAATGAAACATATTATTCATGTTCTAAGTGTCTATTTTAAAAAGACATCTTGGTATGCACCCTGTGGAAACTCATTCTGAATCTGTTACCACAAACCTGAAAATTAAATATAGAAAGGAAACCATGTTAATACATGGACAAATGTAAGATAATTGGTGAAGAAAGGGTGTGTGTAACATGTGCTCACCGTTTTGGCTTCTTATTGGCAGGTGGGGCATTAGCTTCTCCTTGGACATCATCAGCAGGAATCACTTCAGTTTCAGTATCCGAATCTTCGATGTCTAACCTACAAACAATTGAATCATGATGGTCATGTTAACTTAGTTGTTTTTTTTTTTTTTTTTTTTTGGAGGTAAATATTATTTGACTTGCGTACTTCTTTTTTTTCTTATCCTCCGTAGGCTTGGCTGGTGTAGCAACTGATGGATCTTTGGGATGTGGATTGGATGATGACCCTCCAGCGACAGATCCATCATCAACAGTGCTTGAGCTACCGCTTTCCACCGTTGGTTGGCGCGGGTCTACCGTCCAGCAGGTAAAACTCTCAAAGCTTCCATACTCATAATAGGTATGAGTTTTGATTTCAAACACGTGTGTTGTGCCGATGAGGTTGGTTATAGCAGATGGCAAGTTTTCGTTGTCTTCCAAACCCTGTATGGTAAGCGTGAGTAATGGAGATTGGTAATGAACAGGAAATTTATAAATATACCTCATCATCATCGCCCACTATTGTTGCAGCTGGGAACTTCACCAATTCAGTTGCAGGGTCATAAAAAAGAACTACCACAGTCTATTTAGTATCATCCGATATACCAAGCTCTAGGCGATACCTGATAGGGTTTGTTGCAGACAGCATGTATCAAGGTTAGTCATGTTATATATTGAATGAAAATGTATGCACTATTAGTAACAAAAATAACATTACCTTAATACTGGGTATTCAACTAGGCCTGTCACACGCATCACACCAGAACCGCCCCTCCTTTCTGGTAATACCTTTTTTGCATTTTTCACCTCCACATGATGGATAATTCCATCCCTTCCTAGTCCGCACATTTTCGATCCGGGCCTTACAAATGAAAGTTGCTGACTGTGTAGGAATAAGGTATGGCAATATTAGGCAGAGGAATGAGTCTAAAGGCACGACAGCCACAAAAGAAACATACATCATTTTTTCGATTGCGAGACCATATGAGGAGATTCTCAATCGTCCCTTCCCTTGGTTCAGAGTTATCTGCACGGGATGCTACTCTTGAAGCTTCAACACTGCTATCAAACAGGTAAACAATTTGGTAAAACATATGGAATATTGGAACTTTTCAATAATAAACATTAAATTGATACATATTCAGACCTGTTCCCTGATCTCAACTCTTTAATAGCAGGCATCTCAACATCATCAAGTATCATGGTAGACGAACTACTGGATAAATATAACTTATCTGGAAGGTAACATTATAACTTAAATTAGAATGTGAAAGTTGCGTAACAGGAATAACCTAGTTAGTTAAGCCCAACTCACTGTTATAGTGTTTTGCAGATGTGCAGGTCACCACAACAGGAAGCAGACCTGAATATTTTGCTTTCTTGTCAATCAGTATATCACCAAGGCCTCCCCATAGAGTCACCCGTATTGATTGCCCCCTTGATGCACAACAAAAAAGATTACAATAAACGGTAAGTTACTTGATAGATATTTCTTAAAAAAGAAATCAATTTTACAACATCGTTTGAAAACATAAATATACCAACCTTTGATTGGCCAGGTAAAAATCAAGGTTTTTTGAGCCTGTTTTCGTGTAGTTCATCCTCCCAATATTTGTTACATATCCTACAACATCTAATAGCCAACATATTTTATGCCAGGTTAGCAACATTATTTTCAGAAAAAAAAAATTAAACGTACATAACTAAACAGGAAATTACCAATGAGATACTTGTTGTGTGTAGGTACAATCTGCTCTAAATCCACCAGTTGTAAAGGATACCTAACAAATCCTTGTTGCTTTACAACAGCTTTCCTTATCATTGTCGATCCATCAAATTGAAGCATAAAGGTATCGTCCTTCCTAATACGAAAGTCCTCCCTGTTTTGCATGACGATAAAATTTTTAATCGAATACACACTCCCTTCTTTTAACCTCAAGAAATTGTGAGCCACAGTCCCCTTGGCAGTACAATGAATTACACCACCCTGCGAAACAAACGGGTTAAAAATGGCTATAGATTCTTATTTACTTTTCCCTATATTTTATTACATAGATTCTTGTAAGAGAAGGATGAATATACCTTTGCATCAGACACCAAAAAATCAGTGCTCAAGTACCAGCCAGTAACAGCATTCACATCCACATCCTACACAGCATAACCACAATCGGTCCAGTGACATCTAGCTGGAGATCGTCCAGGAACAATTCAGACTTCTCAATTCCAACTTCTACAGCCATGAATATTACAATTTCTGGACAGTGAGTCGAATTGATGATTACAATTTGTGGACAGCCAATGGGTGCACAGCATCATTTATGCAGCCTACATTTACCATAGTTGTAATTATAGGTCCATTTGTATTCTTTGGGGAGGTTACAAAATTAGAGTCCTTTAACATTCCACAATAACCTATTTGATGTAATTGCATTCAATACTCTTTTACTTATACGTGTATATGCATATACTCTACATATTGCTTGAACTACCTTGTACCATACAACCCTCTATGCACAATCACTCTTCCACAATAAATTAAGCCATTGAATCTTTAGATATAACGAGGCGTTGGCATGCCCGTGCGTTGCACCAATTGTATCTAAGTGTTCATAGCTTAATGGTTGGTACTAATTAGGTTTACACTATTTAAAATAATTACTTCACTTTAAAAGAGTACATGTGACTCTACATCGTCAACCAACATTTTCAGTTATTATTTCCAAGTTAGAGTAAAGGCAAATGTTGCACATGTTCACCACATAGCTCCATGACAGTGTATACATTTAAGGTCACGCTTTACTGTAATGTATGCCATAAATACAAACACATACACATAAAAATGCAAATTGCAACCTTATTAGCAAATGGTAATTTACAAAATGTGTTTACAATCCAACAAACACATATATTCGTGTATAAGAAAGTTTCATATACACATACATGATACATTGGCATATGAAATGCTAAAGATTTGAGATAGATAGAATGATAGATACTACATACAATCAGATTGCATGCATACAAATATCATACATGCAAGCCTACATTTTAGAGCCCTTGAAATATAAGAACCATCACCACCCGGTGCCACAACCATAATCTGTGACAACATTGCTCTTTCACAATGCATGGGCGGTGGTGAAGATTGGTGCCAAAAAAAATTATGTGGTGAAGATGGTGATAATTGTCTATTTATAATCTTCAAAGAAGCAATTGAAAAGATTCACATTTAAAGACTTTTTTGATTTAATTAGATGGTATTTATTTGTAACACTTCGTATTCATCTTCCCTTCTTTTTTTGGTTGTAACTACACTAATTGCAGGCCATGTGAAGAGTTGTGCAGTAATTGCATTGAAGTGAACCGTGATTGTATTTAATATGTTATTTGATATACCTTTAGCATGTTGTACCGTACTAACTTTTGTGCCCAATTCCTCTTGCAAAACATGATGTACCGTACAAATTTTTGTGCACAAATCCTCTTCCACATTAAATTAAGCTCTTGAATCTTTAGATAGTATAGATATTCCAGAGTATGTGTTACTTCAAGTGATGATGAGAAAAAGAAAATCATACCAATGTACAAATGCAAGTAAAACTCACGAATCTAAACATAATAAGTAAAACACACATGCGTAGTTATAGAAAAAATAGTTGGCTAAAAGTTGAAAAATACAAAATCGTTGCCTGCATTTAAAACCTTCCAATGCAAAGTTACAAAAATAATTTGATCCCAATGTAATTTAAAGATTCACAAACTACATCAAACTATCATATGTTAAACATACGATTTGTAGGCATAGATATTTAGTACCACCACCTCAACCCATTACTTCGTTCATACTTTGATGTGGCACGGTCGCCGGTACAATCACCATCCATCTTTGTTCAATGTGTCTACAAATGGTAATCTAGTAAAAATAAAGATATCTTTGCATACAATGTGTTTCTAACTACAGCATTTCACATAGATCTACAACTTCCACTTGCATCTCATATATAGACATTTGTCCGCCATCACCTACAAAATTGAAAGTCGCAAAAGCAGTTTTTATTAAATTGAAATCGCAAAAGTAGTCAAGTATGATATAATATGTAGAACTTAATTGGTTAAATGACGATTTGGTACTTGCACCTCAAATTCATTAATTGCTATTCATCTTTCGATCTTTGAGAAAGAGATGTTCTAGCCGATATCACCAACTTTGAGTGAAACATCGTATTGATTAAGCTAATCTATCATGGTCATCTATTAAAACCATCAGGAGCTCTGCTCTAATCCTAGCTAGAGATCGACCACTTCGATCTATAAGTCAAAATGTACTCTTTGGCTTAGTATATAAGCTAAATCGGGACACGTTGATGAAAATTTCAACAAATTAAACTGAAGTCATATAACATATTTAATTACGAAATAAAATCTGCTTTAATGATACAGTCGTTGCTTACTCTTGGTTAATACAACTGTGCTACATTACATATCCTTTTCTCATTCCTTATGCAACACATAACAATCTTGTTGTCTCGTTACTCAACTATAACTTCTATATACCTAGTACAATATATGTCTCGCGTTCACGCTTATGCCATTTTTATTAACTTATATGACAAAAAAAGGAGTTATTCATATCACCTCTGGTATCCAAAATAATGTACAAACATTGTACCAAAATAAAACATTACTGCAAACATAGAGTGATGCACATATAACCTTATGTATTTACGTTGCTTGAAATAACTTCTTCAAGGCGTTATTTTTTGCAAAGTAATTTCCTAATGAATTACTCTTTCTTACGACTGATCAAGTGCGGTAACACCTCCTTTTGATTGTCGACTTGATCAGAAGAGATTACTATAACCGGTTCATCACCTGATATTTCTCCTTGTTTCTGCATGTAACCCCATTTCTCTTGAAAAAGGTAGAAAAAAGCCATGAAGGAGACCTGAAATGTGAAAATAATACTCCAAACTCTAGCACTCATGGATGTTCTTTTGTGATATGCTCTTAGACCTGTGTAGGTGTTCAAAATCCCAACTAATGAAGTTGTTGTGCCAAAAATCCAGTGAAAAACATACCAGAATGTCCTTCCTTTAGTCCCCCTGCATGCAAAGCAAAAGCGTGTTGCTATTGTTTGACATGGATTTTGGGCTGTAATTAAGAATAAAAATGCTACCTCTTAGGCCTGCCAAACCCGACCAATGTTTGCACTAGAATGGCACCGTAAACTGCCAGACCTATTCTTTGGTGAGTGTTGTTGAATGAGTTTTCAAAGCTGATTATAGAGAGAATTGCTCCATCATGTTGTATAACCTGCACACGAAAAAAAAATCAGAAATGAAGATTTGAACTTTTGAAAATCAAGAATGAAGATTCGAACTTTTGTGTTTTTGCATGTGATTTTGGCTTGTTTATATAGGCATGGATTAGGTTAAATCATAAATTATTCTTGCAACCCTTTCACTTCATCTAACCAACTTTTAATTCTATACTGAATACCATGTGATCAATGCCGGAAACCCTTGCACTTCATCTAGCCAACTTTTAATTCTATACTAAATACCATATAATCAATTCCGTCAACCCTTGCACTTCATCTTCTTTCATGATTGTATACTTATTATGAGGTTGCATTGATATTTTTGAGCTTAAGCATGTTGCACCGTACAAATTTTTATGCACATTCACTCTTCCACATTAAATTAAGCCATTGAATCTTTATATATTATAGATAGATTTACAAAACTACATAATGCAAGTTCTTTTTTGTTTTCCTTACATTTTCTTTGACAAAAAGTAAAATTTAGTAATAGTTACATTTTGCCATAACTTAAGTGTGTAAGGCCTCTATAGTAGAGAAATGAAGCCCGCTTAAAAATTATACGAAAGCTTATCAAATACTGTAATCAAAACTGCACATGCATTGAATTGAACACATGACCATACGTTTACAAACTCAACACTTTACTACCAAGCCAAATGATATTTTGCTAATATTTTGTAATTCTTCATATATATTAGCAGCCTAAACTTTTTTAATCATTCAAATACGACAACGTTCAGTATGCCTAATGTATATATATCTAATAATATAATCAATGATTGTTGCAAGTGCATGAAGCCAAGATATCCCTATATATGGTGCAGTGAACCTGTTGCAAGTGCAAGTCAAGATATCCCTATATATGAATGCATGAGTTAACTTTTTTCATTTATTAAGTAGACAAGTACTAACATACACTACAACAAAAGGGAGAACGGGCGACCAGCTTTTTTGCGGGGACGCTTCTGTCCCCGCGGAAAGTCGCTAAACGACAAAAAAGTGCTGAGGTGGCAAAAAAGTCTGGCTGACCATTTGTAAAATATTCAACGCTACTTTTCGCGGGGACAGGTCGCCGCCGAAAATACTTCACATACTACACATCTTTGACCAAACTTTTGGAGCCTTAATTCTTCGCGCCTTTTTTTCCCGCCTACCTTTCTGCGGGGACGTGTCACCGCAGAAAGATATAATGCATATTTTTCATTTTCTGCGCGACTTGTCCCCGCGGAAAATGAAAAATATTTTGGCTCCAAAAAGGTAAATTTATCGCGCCAAAATTTAGTGGCTTTTTGGCGGGGACATGTCCCCGCCGAAAGTATTCCCGCCAAATTTTCCTTTTACCCCGCCAATTTTTTACTTATATATATCGTATAATGAATTTATCACAAAACACGTAAATTCTCACAAAAAAACACACATAACAATGGATGGTTTAACGCCGGAACAGGAATGGTCAAAGGCTTTATCACACGAGCTCCTGTATAATGAAATTATACTTCATTGGGGCTGGGAAATTTTTGATGAATATGGTTCTTATGCGAACTGTGCACCGTGGCAGAGAGACAAGATTCTGGAATGGTTGAGAAGAAAGCCGTACTATAGAGAGTATTTGGAAGAGCTAGATGCTGCTGAAGCTCAAGCTGCTGCTGTTGGAGGTGACGATGAAGCTGAAAGCACGTTGGACCTCGACACCGAATTTGGTAATCTGGAAAATAGAGTAACAAATCTCGAAGCTACGTTTGCACGTATCAAGGAAATGAGAGCAAGGAAGGGAAAAGATGGTGCGAGTTCCAGCAAAGCGGGAAGTAGCCGCAAAAAAAAAATAAACGGGTTGTTTCGTTTGATCTGTTTCATTTGGTTGTCGAGTTGTTTAGTTTGAGTTGTTTCGTTTGGTTGTCTAGTTGTTTAGTTTGAGTTGTTTCGTTTGGTTGTCGAGTTTTTCGTTTGAGAACTCTTGCGTGTTTTAAATAAAATGTTTGCCTTCATGTTTGTTAATTGTGATATTGTTTCTTCAAATAAGGTCATAAACCCAAACACCCTTTTGGTGCAGGAAATAACAATCCCAAACACCCCTGTTTGGACAGCATAAACCAAACGGCCCTTGTGGGCTGCTGTTAACAAAACAACATAAACCAAACGCTGTTTGGCGTAAACAACGGCCCCTTATGGTTGAATCTTGATGGATACTTAAGTTTTCACAGCAACAACAACATCATTGGAACATTTTAAAGCGTATGAATTAAAAATATAAAGCACGTTCGACATCAGTTTTCACAACAACAACAACATTTTTTATTAAACAACAACAATAACACAACAAACAACAACAACGAACAATAACAGCAGCAACAACAACAACAATAACAACAACAACAACAACCTACATACGAAGATTTCCCATATCACCTAGCATGTCATTATAAAGGTCGTGAAATAAGGCAGCTGAATCAGTTGTGTGTTTGTCTGGATGCATATACACTTCTATCATTTTATTGAGTACCATTATCTGGTGATTCAGTTTGATGCAGTTTGAGCACTCTGTATTTCCAGGACTCGATGTTGAAGGTCCTGCAGTGTAACGAGTTGGAGTTATGGATGGTCTTGCGGAATGAGTTGGAGGCGTTGAAGCTCCAAGAGAACCGGTCATTTTGGCTAGTCGTTCCTCCTTCCATAAAAAAAATCGCATCAATACTCCTTTGTCCCACCCTGTTAAAGAGTAAAAACTATTATTTTTAACAACTAACTAAATTATTTATATAACACACAAAAAAGTATGTAATTGTTCACCTTTGATAAAGGACACGCATAGTATTGTTTACCAAGGGAGTAAGGTTTATGCGATTCTCGCAGAATTACGTCTCCTCGTTTACAAGGACAAGAAAAAGCTTCAAATTCTGCCATCTTTACCATGATAACAGTGTGTGTTTGTAGTTGTTTAGGTTAAGTGGTTTTGAGTATAAGAGGTTGCGAAGTTGTGTGGATAAGATGTTAGTATATAAGATCAGGTCTTGGTGGGAAATTTTTGGCGCCAGTATTTTGGTGGGAAAGTTTTGGTGGCAAATTTTTGGTGGGAAAGTTAAACATCTCGGCTCGTTCGTTAAACATCTCGTGTATAACCATAACATCTCGGCTCGTTCGTTAAACATCTCGTGTATAACATAACATCTCGGCTCGTTCGTTAAACATCTCGTGTATAACCATAACATCTCGGCTCGTTCGTTAAACATCTCGTGCATAACCATAACATCTCGGCTCGTTCGTTAAAGATCTCGTGTACAACCATAACATCTCGGCTCATTCGTTTAACATCTTGTGTACAATGATATACTTGTTTCGATCATATAATGAGGATATTCTGTTGCTTTCAAGTCATTAGGAATTACAACCTGTTTCAGGAACGGATGTTGAAAATCTCGGCTCGTTGTTAAACATTCGTGTATAACATAACATCTCGGCTCGTTCGTTAAACATCTCGTGTATAACCATAACATCTCGGCTCATTCGTTAAACAACTCGTGTATAACCATAACATTTCGGCTCGTTCGTTAAACAACTCGTGTATAACCATAACATCTCGGCTCTTTCGTTAAACATCTCGTGCATAACCATAACATCTCGGCTCGTTCGTTAAACATCTCGTGTATAACCATAACATCTCGGCTCGTTCGTTAAACATCTCGTGCATAACCATAACATCTCGGCTCATTCGTTAAAGATCTCGTGTACAACCATAACATCTCGGCTCGTTCGTTAAACATCTCGTGTATAACCATAACATCTCGGCTCGTTCGTTAAACAACTCGTGTATAACCATAACATTTCGGCTCGTTCGTTAAACAATTCGTGCATAACCATAACATCTCGGCTCGTTCGTTAAACATCTCGTGTATAACCATAACATCTCGGCTCGTTCGTTAAACATCTCGTGTATAACCATAACATCTCGGCTCGTTCGTTAAACATCTCGTGCATAACCATAACATCTCGGCTCGTTCGTCAAAGATCTCGTGTACAACCATAACATCTCGGCTCATTCGTTTAACATCTTGTGTACAATGATATACTTGTTTTCGATCCATATAATGAGGATATTCTGTTGCTTTCAAGTCATTAGGAATTACAACCTGTTTCAGGAACGGATGTTGAACATCTCGGCTCGTTCGTTAAACATCTCGTGTATAACCATAACATCTCAGCTCGTTCGTTAAACATCTCGGGTATAACCATAACATCTCAGCTCGTTCGTTAAGCAACTCGTGTATACCATAACATCTTGGCTCGTTCGTTAAACAACTCGTGTATAACCATAACATTTCGGCTCGTTCGTTAAACAACTCGTGTATAACCATAACATCTTGGCTCTTTCGTTAAACATCTCGTGCATAACCATAACATCTCGGCTCGTTCGTTAAACATCTCGTGTATAACCATAACATCTTGGCTCGTTCGTTAAACATCTCGTGTATAACCATAACATCTCGGCTCGTTCGTTAAACATCTAGTGCATAACCATAACATCTCGGCTCATTCGTTAAACATCTCGTGTATAACCATAACATCTCGGCTCGTTCGTTAAACATCTCGTGTATAACCATAACATCTCGGCTCGTTCGTTAAACAACTCGTGTATAACCATAACATCTCGGCTCTTTCGTTAAACATCTCGTGCATAACCATAACATCTCAGCTCGTTCGTTAAACATCTCATGTATAACCATAACATCTCGGCTCGTTCGTTAAACATCTCGGCTCGTTTGTTAAACAATTAATAAAATATGATTTAGAAATTTTTTAAAAAGTTTTAAATTAACAAAATATGATTTAGAAAATTTTTAGTTAAATTTAAAAGAAATAATATTCATTTTAAAAGTTTTAAATTAATTAAAGATAATTTACAAAATACCTTCAGCGGGGACATGTCCCGCAGAAAAGGTTTCACAAAAAAAATTAAGTTTCCCTCGTAGCATTTACTTTATCCCGCCAAAGGTTTTGGCGAATAATTTCCACTTTCAGCGGGGACGTGTCCCCGCAAAAAAGTCTGATTAAAATAATCATTTACATTCTGCGGGGACATGTCCCCGCAGAAAGTAATTCCTAAAACCTACCCCATATTTAGATATCAGATCTAATCACTTAGAAAAAAAAAAAAAAAAAAAAAATTCATCTCCTTCATCTGCTTCTGCTTGCGTTCGATCTGCTTCTCCACCACCACCACAACAGCGCCATCTCACTACACCACAAAACACCATTCTTAAAAAAAAAAAAAAAAAAAAAAAAAAAAAAACACTCTCTCCTTCTGCGTTAGATCTGCTAAAACCACCATCTCCACCACCACCACAACACCGCCATCTCCACCACCACCACAACACCACCATCTCCACCACCACAGCACCCACACTCGCACCACTGTGCACATCTTTCCTCCCCCTCCTCTCCCGTTTAATTCTTTCCTCCCCCATCTCTTTTTCCCATCTCCTTTCTTCCCAGGTATTAATTTTTTCAATTTTTATTAATTATTGATTTTTTTTTAATTTCTTGTTTGATAGTTATTCGGTTGTGATAAAAGGGATAAAATAAAATAAAATTGATTGTATTTGTTTTCTGAGTTTTGTTATTTTTTTTAAAATTTTTTTTGTTAACTTTTTTTGTATAGTGTACTGTCGAGAGCCGAGACCGAGCCGAGACGAAGCCGTGACCACAACCGAGACGAAGCCGAGACCAAAAGGTATATTTTTTTAATTTTTTATTTCTTTATCGGAGACATGTCGCCGTCAAAAGTTTTGAGTTATTAATTTGTTGTTTATGTGTTTGGCGAGGACACAAAAGACCTGCTGTTTGCCGAGGACCACGTGCTTGCCATCTAGACCAGCTGAGACCAGCCGAGAACACACCACAGCAGCCTTGCAGTATGTTATTTTTGTTTGCGTTTGTGTTTAGTTAATTACTTGTTAGAATGCGTATGGGGTTGCTTCTTAAGCTGCAAGGGTGTTTGGTTTACGCTTATATTATTGAACTATAGAGCTAGAAGTGGTCACAGTTGTTCAAAGTGGTCACATTGTAGTAATGTAGTTGACACTGAAGCGAAAAGTGTACTGCTTTTAGGGGGTCATTTAAGCCCTAAATCGTATTTATTTGATCAAATATTGCCCTAAATCGTTCCTTTTGTCATTTTAGGTACTTTGGAGAAGAAATCTGGAAAAGGAAGCATTTTGGACGTTTTTGGAGCATAAAAGTGAAGAGAAACGACAAAGTCTCAAAATCGGCTGGAAAAGTACCTGTGACGGCGTCAAGCCCTAGTGTGACGCCGTCAACCCTTGATAAGCCAGAGAGGATTTTGGAAGATTAAAGGGGGACGGCGTCAAGAAGGTCGTCAACCCTTGATAAGCCAGAGAGGATTTTGGATGATTAAAAGGGGACGGCGTCAAGAAGGCCATCAAGAAACCCTAACCGCGGCAAGGTAACGGCGTCACGCTCTATAACGTGACGCCGTCAGATCTGTTTTCCTATATATACTTTCATAATTTTTAGTCATTAGTGTGCACCTTTGTGAGGAGAAACCCTAAGACGATTTTTCTGCCATTTTTAAGGGTTTTATACCCTTGGATCTCCCATGTTCAATTGAAGATAAGTAATCAATTAATCATTCAATATGTCTATGTGTTGTTTGATTATATCTTGTTCTTGTCTTTTATTTAACATGCTAGGCTAGATTTATCTTGTGTTTGCTTAGATCTAATAAAACCTAACTATTGATTATTGGTTGGTTGGTGTGTTATTAATTGTATTGGATGATTGTTTATCGATGTTAGGCTTAAGAAAACTGGCTAACCTCCTATACGGTAACTTGCTTGAACGTCTTAAGAAACATGAACCAATGCGTACTAAGGTTTTTATGGTTGTATTTAATGCATGAGCGAATTCTAGTGATCCCAAGTTAGGAGCTTCTTAGCCGGCTCGACATAGGAGTGAAGTAGGAGCTTATAGAGTTAGGGAAGTACGTACGCCACCCCACGATTGGTATTAAGGAATACACCCGTCATCCACGCAATTAATACACACTAATCAACCGGTAAAAGATAGTTAGGGAGTAAGGAAATCTAAGTAAACACATTTCTCTCCATATAAGTTCCACAACCTTTTTATTTTCAGTTATTTTATTTTATTTGCAATTGTAGTTAATTGGGTTAGTTGACTAGCAACTAATTCCGCCCACTCCTTCAAACCCGAGATTTTACTTGCTTTCATAAAAAATATAAAAATACCAAAAAGAATCTTCCCTCACCCTTAGACCTATTAGAGTAGTTTTTCAATCCTAACGACACTATTCCCCTAGAGAACGATCAATCCCCGGTACTTGCCACTACACTATACTACATCGGTCAGGTACACTGCCTGGTGGGGATTGCAAGCCTCTTGAGATCCCTCGAGAGGTAAAACCTGTTGTAAGGTCGCAAAAACCACGCATCAAGTTTTTGGCGCCGCTGCCGGGGAATAGTTATTGTTTAGGTTGAATTTTTATTTTATTAGGTCTACTCACTAGATTCCTTTCTAGTGAGATTTTTATTTTATTTTTCTAGGTTTTCTTTAGTCTATCTTTTTTCTTCGTTTCTTTGTTCGTAACCATTACCATCCGACATCATGGAAGGTGGTAATATCCTCGATCCCAACAACCCACCACCACAACAACACCCACCTCCTAGAGCCCGTACCTTAGGAGACTACTCCCGTCCTAGCCACCATGGCTATCGAAACACCATTGAGCTCACTCAAGGAGCCAATGTCACTCCCTTGCGATCCGACACCATCCGGTTGGTGCAAAGCGGATGCGCATTCCATGGACTTCGTTCTGAAGATCCTAATCAACATCTCAATTCTCTCTGCGGGACCAAGCTAGTCAATGGCTAGAGCGTCTACCCGCAGGATCCATCACCTCTTGGGATGATCTCACCACTCGTTTCCTTGCTCAGTTTTTCCCACCAGGAAGAACTACCAAGCTAAGGAATGATATCTTGATGTTCCAACAACGTCAAGGCGAAACCCTCTACGAGGCATGGACTCGATTCAAGGACTTACTCCAAAAAGTCCCTCACCATGGCATAGAACATTTGGCTCCAAGTCCAAATCTTCTATGACCATATCAATCTCTCCACGAGGCAAACCATTGACCAATCGGCCGGTGGTAAGCTACGTGATCTAAGTGCGGAACAATCATGGGCTCTCCTAGAAGATCTTGCTCTTTATGACAACGAAAGTTGGAATGATCCCCGTGATTTGAATAAAACGGTCAAGGCAATATCTTTGCCTTCGAACAATTCAAGCACTTCCGACGTAGGATCATAGAACTTGAAGACCAAATCAAGTTTCTTATGAAATCCTATGAGGCTCCTAAACCTTCAAGCCAAGTGAACAAAATCACTTCTTCGTGTGAATTATGTAGTGGTCCCCACGACACTCGTGATTGCATGGAACTCCCCGAACAAGCTTTTGCGGACTAGCATCCTCGCGTACCGACGGAGCGGGAGACAAGTGGTACACTTTCAAACCCGAGCCAAACCCCTACGGTGATTCATACAACCCCTCATGGAAAAATCACCCAAACCTTAGGTGGAAACAAAACCAAAACGCACAACAAACCAATTCTTCCAACCCACCTAATCGTTTTCAATCAAGCGGTTCATCCCCAAACCGTACTTTCAATAACAATCCT
Organism: Artemisia tridentata subsp. tridentata; assembly: GCA_021014915.2. NCBI lineage: Eukaryota > Viridiplantae > Streptophyta > Magnoliopsida > Asterales > Asteraceae > Artemisia > Artemisia tridentata. The sequence goes on along the minus strand of CP139505.1, from coordinate 221,076,506 downwards.
TCCAACAATTATGGTAGTACCAATAATCTTGAAGGATTGATGTCCAAATTTATGGCATCTCAAGAAGCTCGGATAGCTAGATTCGAATCCGAATTCAATCAACAACAAACGGAGATGACCAATAAAATTGACAACTTATTGAAAGCCCTCGATAACCAAGTGCTATCACCTCCACATAAGGACGCTAGGAACACAAATAGCGGACCCCAAGTAAAAGACCCCTCTTCATCCAAACATGTCCACTTCGTCAACATTGTCACTATTAAACCAATTGATAGGAATGAGGATAATAGTGAACCTGAGGATGAGGTTAAGAAAGTCGAGGTTGATAAAGAAGTTAGGAAAAGTGAGATTGAAAAAGTAGATGATGATGAGGACTACTTCAATAGGCTACCCACTAAGGAAGAGCGCGCATATCATACAGACTTATTCGATGACCCCGAGACACCGTACTTCCTAGGTAGACCAATTATAGAAATGGGCGACCCTTCTAATCTCAACATACCATGCAACATCGGACATTTACATGTGTGGAAAGCTTACATCGACCTTAGATCGCCCATAAACATCATGACTAGAGCCCACTACAACTTGATAATGAAAAATCAACTTGGGTATAGGATGCTCCCTGATAAGGGTTGGATGAGTAACTTCACGGGAAGAGTTAAGGGATTACCGGTTTATGTAGGAAACTTCACCTATGCCACCGACTTTGTAATTGTAGAAGATATCCGCCCAAAAGTCGATGCATGCTTAACTCAAGTAGTTTTTGGAAAACCATTTGTTGAGGTCTCTAGAATGACTTATGAACCTTTCTTAGGGATAGTTAGATTTAAGGATGAGACCGATGAAGTAAACTACCAAATGCCATATAAGATAGAGCAATTCCAACACTTGTCAAATGTTGAGAAGGAGCTTAAGCTAGCAGTCTACTATAGGAATGATGGAGATAGAAGTAAAGGAGTAGACTATGTTATGGAAAGGATATCCGGTTTCTACAAGGATTGTTTGAAATTAGGACCGGAATATAAAACCGGACATGAGAATGGCCTAGAAACCGTGACCAATGATGGAGTCACGTAATGTACGGTGACTTTGAGTCTAGCTACAAGACTCGTTAATAAAGAAAAGCGCTTCTTGGGAGGCAACCCAAGCTTTATTTGCTTTGTGTGTTTATTTATTTGTTTGTTTGATTTTATTTGCTTCCGTATGTATGTTTAATTTTTATTATTATTGATTCATGTTCGAAACTAATTTGTGAAAATGCTTTATCTTGTTTTTAACTTCGTCTTAACTACATATAAAGGTATTTTGCAAAAGTTAAGTGTAAGGGAAATCCAAATCGGTTTATTAGAACAAATGAACATGAATCATAACAATATTAAATTAACATACATATTAGTAATTGTTTGAGTCAAATGCTTGTATCGAGTCATAATGAAGTTTTGCAGGAATTCCAGGAAGTAAGGTATAGGTTTTTCCAGAAATTTTCCGGAAACTTAACATGAGAATTCTGTCAGATCATTTCTGACGGTGTCAGGTTTTAATTTTCTGAAATTTTTGAAAGTTTTGTTTTTCTTCCGGAATCATAAAATGCTTTATTAAATCTCTAACTTATAAACTCCAGGAATCTGCAAAATAATCATTCCACAAGCATTATATCCTTATACAGATTTATCCCGCCGATATTATGCAGGTTTTCGTGTTTGTTTTCTCAGGTTTAACAGGTTATTTTGGACAAGGAGATGTATGTGGAATCAAGCTTTTGGCAATGCTTTAGTCTTGAAGCTACCACATTACCTTGGAAGAAGATCTAACCATGTTACCTCTTTATCCACCGAGCGAATCAGGGGAGTATTTGATTTCATTCTTTTACCTTATTTACTTTTACATCTTGTTATTTGAACATTGGGGACAATGTTCATCTTAAGTGTAAGGGGGGGGGTAAAGTACGATACCTTAGAGAATGCTATTATGCTTGATTTTTCGTTTGTTTAATGGTAGATGTGTAATAAAACTGAGATAAATACTTGTTAGGGCAATTTTAGTGCCAAATTTATATTTTTTTACAACATTTAGGAGTGAAACTTTGGTCTTAATGAGCGTCTCATGGATAGGAGTTATATGACTAGCACAAAACCGTACCACTAAAAAAAATTTCCACCCCCAAATATGTGAGGTTCGCCCCTAGAATTGGTAGGAAAAGCATTTATGCTATGATGTGTGTACCGGTAGCACTTAGATTCTAGAACTTGCGTTAGGACCATTCGAGGCCACAAGTGAGACTACATTCGTGTAGTTAGATTTACTACATGATAAGAGGCATTAGGATTAACCCATTGTTTTACACCTGTGTTTTTGTTATAATTACGTTGGCTACATTGGTCAAGTAATTCTCCCACACCCTTTGCATTGTACTCATTTTTAGTACACGATACCCCTAGTACACCCCTCAGAGCCTATCTTTTCGTTTCTAACTTTAAGCATTTTACTTAAAGGAAGAATTTGTTTACACCCCACTTAAATGTACACCCAAATTGCCTTAGCCTACCTTGTATGCACTCATTTTTAGTGCATTATTGTGACAACATTTGTTTAAACCCCAAGTTAATTATCTAATTGATTACATGGTTGCTAAGTCGAGTCATATCCTTGTACATATTTTTTTGGGACGATTGGGACTCATGGGTAAAGTACTAGTGTAATGGAGTAATGGGGAAGAACAACATTATTACCCCCATATGTGCTAAATATTTTAAAAGTACTCCAAGTGTTTCGATTATCTTAATTCGAGTCATTAGAATAGTTAATTGTAAAGTTATGTAAAAGTTCAAGTGTAAGGGGAGAACCGAGGCCCCTATGATGTATTATTTTGGATGGTAGGGCAAGAGTGTATGCAAAAAAAAAAAAAAAAAAAAAAAAAAAAAAAAAAAAAAAAAAAAAAACGGACTACCATCCCGTTTCATTTTATGTTTATTTTATCTTTTTGTTATTTTTTTCATTAGCTTAAGTCGAGTCTAGTCTTGGCTTAGCAACGCCATATTGTACATGTAATTAATCAAGATCTTTAACTCGCCACCAGTAAAATATCCTTTATCCAACAAAACCGTGTTTATCATATCCCTACACCTAACGTTATAACCCGTTTAAAAGCCCTCTTTGATAGTTTATCTTAGGTGCTTACGCCTAGTGGAGGAGGTTTTTGATCCTTTCCCAAGCCTATGGTAATCTATTTGCTATGACAGGTAGTGAGAGATATTATTCATTTTCATTTATGAGATATACTTTTATGACACCTGAGAGATGTGAGTATCTAAACACTACTTGTGAGGTGCTAGTTTGTAATCTCCATGCTTATTATGATTAAAGTGGAACGACTATTTGTTGTAATTACTTTTATATTAGCGTTAAATGACCCCTAACTTGTATTTTGATTAGAATAAAAGCGCATTTGCTTGAGGACAAGCAAATCTCAAGTGTAAGGGTATTTGATGAAGCGAAAAGTGTACCGCTTTTAGGGGGTCATTTAAGCCCTAAATCGTATTTATTTGATCAAATATTGCCCTAAATCGTTCCTTTTGTCATTTTAGGTACTTTGGAGAAGAAATCTGGAAAAGGAAGCATTTTGGACGTTTTTGGAGCATAAAAGTGAAGAAAACGACAAAGTCTCAAAATCGGCTGGAAAAGTACCTGTGACGGCGTCAAGCCCTAGTGTGACGCCGTCAACCCTTGATAAGCCAGAGAGGATTTTGGAAGATTAAAGGGGGACGGCGTCAAGAAGGTCGTCAACCCTTGATAAGCCAGAGAGGATTTTGGATGATTAAAAGGGGACGGCGTCAAGAAGGCCATCAAGAAACCCTAACCGCGGTGAGATGACGGCGTCATGCTCTATAACGTGACGCCGTCATATCTGTTTTCCTATATATACTTTCATAATTTTTAGTCATTAGTGTGCACCTTTGTGAGGAGAAACCTAAGACGATTTTTCTGCCATTTTTAAGGGTTTTATACCCTTGGATCTCCCATGTTCAATTGAAGATAAGTAATCAATTAATCATTCAATATGTCTATGTGTTGTTTGATTATATCTTGTTCTTGTCTTTTATTTAACATGCTAGGCTAGATTTATCTTGTGTTTGCTTAGATCTAATGAAACCTAACTATTGATTATTGGTTGGTTGGTTTGTTATTAATTGTATTGGATGATTGTTTATCGATGTTAGGCTTAAGAAAACTGGCTAACCTCCTATACGGTAACTTGCTTGAACGTCTTAAGAAACATGAACCAATGCGTACTAAGGTTTTTATGGTTGTATTTAATGCATGAGCGAATTCTAGTGATCCCATGTTAGGAGCTTCTTAGCCGGCTCGACATAGGAGTGAAGTAGGAGCTTATAGAGTTGGGGAAGTACGTACGCCACCCCACGATTGGTATTAAGGAATACACCCGTCATCCACGCAATTAATACACACTAATCAACCGGTAAAAGATAGTTAGGGAGTAAGGAAATCTAAGTAAACACATTTCTCTCCATATAAGTTCCACAACCTTTTTATTTTCAGTTATTTTATTTTATTTGCAATTGTAGTTAATTGGGTTAGTTGACTAGCAACTAATTCCGCCCACTCCTTCAAACCCGAGATTTTACTTGCTTTCATAAAAAATAAAAATACCAAAAAGAATCTTCCCTCACCCTTAGACCTATTAGAGTAGTTTTTCAATCCTAACGACACTATTCCCCTAGAGAACAATCAATCCCCCGGTACTTGCCACTACACTATACTACATCGGTCAGGTACACTGCCTGGTGGGGATTGCAAGCCTCTTGAGATCCCTCGAGAGGTAAAACCTGTTGTAAGGTCGCAAAACCACGCATCAGTAGTTTACACTGAAAACTGCTAAAAGTATTTGACTATAGTTTAGTGATAAAGATATGCACATGGTAGATTATCTCATGATCTCTAGCAGTCAATTAATGGTATATTATGCCAAGTTTGCTTGTTGGTACTATTAGCGGTTCCCGCCGAAATTTGTAGCATTTCATCACTTAAAAAACACAGTCGATGTAATATTGAAATGTGAACAAACTTTATAGGAGATATGGTGCGTTATAGGTTATTTTTAGTATTTGTTTACAATTTTCTACATATAGTATGATTTCATTGTAACAAGATTATTGCTTTTGTATGTTTGTGTATCAAGTCATATGAATATGGAAGTTTATTTTGTTTCGTTTGTGAATATATGAAAATGAATGTGCGAATATGTTATGTGCTTATAATTTTTTTATCTAATTGTGTTAGACTATTGTTAATGATTTTAGGAATTTAGTGATTAATTTCGGAAAGTTCCCGTCCGAAGTTAATCATCCCATAGAAAACCCGTCCGAAATTAATTTATTAGAAATTAATTTCGGAAAGTCCCCTGTTTGGGACTGCTTTTTGAATGTTTTGTCTCATTTAGGATATGAATGCGTATAATTGATTTACTATTTGTGAAAATTTCGACAGTGTTTCCCCTTTACTCCTACGAATATGTCTTTAATGCACATATTTGGGGAGTTGAGGGGAAATGCTGCTGAAATTTTCTCAAATAGTAAATTCAGTTATAGGCATTCATATATGAGACGAAACATTCAAAGAGTGGGTTATGATTGCCTTCCATAGTTGGATTAGGTGAACAAAACGCACAACTCGTGATTCCACCTTTATGTATTTATGTGTAGATTTTTTTGAACATGCTTAATTCTAAATAATTATTTATTGCATCATTAAAACGCAGTTATGCCAATTGATAAGAGTTGGGTCTCTTAACCTCGTGCTAGCCGCGAATTTCTAAAAGGTCTTAGAGCTTTTTGCGAGTATTGCAAGTCCTTTGTGAATATTGATGGGAATGTTTATTGTCCATGTAAGTATTGTCATAACTTTCGTTGGGTAAAACACGAAGATTTGTTTAATCACATAATCTCATACGGTTGGGACCAAAGTTATACGAAATGGTATAATCACGGTGAACCGGATGAGCAGACAGTAGTACCCAACACGAATCAACATGGGAGTGATATGGCTGAGTTCCTTCATAATATTTGTCCGAATAACGAACAAAATGAGCCAACTGAAGGAAATATTGGCGAGACAAGCAACGAGCCAACTCCTCAACGTAACGAGTTTGAAGAGTTACTCGCCACTGCCAACGAGCCACTATACTCGGGCTGTAATTGGATGTCTTCATTGGACTTTATGGCAAAGTTTACGAACATCAAGGTCAAAGGTAAAATGAGTGACACCACATTTAATGAAACCCTAAAATTTCTCAAAGAATGTTTCCCACTCGCTCTAGGATACAAAATCCCATCGTCATACTATGAAATAAAGAAAACATATAAAACGATCGGGTTAGGATACGAATCCATACATGCTTGTGTAAATGACTGTTTTTTATATCGGGGGAAGGGTAATGAAGATTTGCAGAATTGTCCCATCTGCGATGCTAGTAGATGGAAAGACAAGAACACACTGGGGAAGAAAGTTCCTAACAAGGTGTTGCGTTATTTTCCTATCATTCCTAGACTACAGCGTTTGTACAAGTCTAAACACACTGCAAAACATATGACTTGGCATGCTTCTGGGCAGTCTACGGAGGACGGTAAGATGCAACACCCGGTTGATGGTCAATCATGGAAGAAATTTGACATGAAGTATTCTAAAGAATTTTCCTATGAAAAAAGAAACATCCGATTAGGGTTGGCTGCTGATGGTTTCAATCCGTACGGCAACCTTAGTCAGTCTTACAGCATGTGGCCGGTCATATTAACAACATACAATACGCCTCCCTGGATATGTATGAGAGAGACTTCTCTTATGTTGGCGTTGTTAATTCCGGGCCCTAAATCACATGGGAAGGACATAGATATTTACTTGAGGCCTTTGATTGAAGACCTAAAGATTCTATGGAAAGACGGAGTCATGACTAGGGATGCTGCCACTGGCACTGAATTCTGTATGAGAGCAGCGCTTTTATGGACTATCAATGACTTTCCCGCTCGAAGTAGTTTGTCTGGGTGGAGTAGGCAAGGTTACTTGGCTTGTCCGACATGTAATATAGACACTCCATCTGTTCGCGTGTTAGGCAAAACCGCTTATGTTGGTCACAGAAGATTCTTAAAAATGACCAATAAATGGCGGAAAAATAAACGGGCATTCTATACTCGGGACGATGATCATAGACAACCTTCTAGAAAATTTACCAGTGATGTCATCTTGAATCAACTTAGTAGATTGCCTAAACGTATCCCGGGGAAACATCCAAGTTTTGGGGGTGCGAAGAAAAAACGTGATCCTGTTCGCGAATTGAATTGGACCAAAGTATCCGTTTTCTACGAGCTAAAGTATTGGTCTTTTCTTACACTAAAACACAATTTAGATGTCATGCATATCGAAAAAAATGTGTGTGAGAGTGTTTTGGGTACTTTGTTAATGAATGACAAATCAAAAGACACCAACAAGGCAAGACAAGACTTAAAAAATTTGCAAATTCGTGAAGAGTTGTGGCTCGTCAACAAAGGAAACGGGAAGTGCTCTAAGCCTCATCCCACGTACTCTTTCACAGCTGAAGAAAGAAAACAATTTTGTCAATTCATCAAAGGTACGCGTTTTATTTCAAAATTTATTTGTTCCAATTCTATTCGCGTATCCATTTCGACGACTTACTCTAATATCATGATTTTTTTGTCAATTCATCAAAGGTGTGAAACTACCTGATGGGTTCGGATCTAACTTCAAGCAAAAAGTGACCGACAATGATAGAAACATAATAGGCTTGAAGGCTCATGACTGTCATATAATGATGCAGCGGTTGCTTCCTGCTGGACTTCAAAATTACTTGAAGGACCAAACCACCGCAACACCAATAATCGAGCTTTGTTCATTCTTCAAACAAATATGCGCTTGAACTTTGATGGTGGATGACATGTTGAAAGCTAAAGAACAACTCATCAATATTTTGTGCAGTTTCGAGCAAATCTATCCTCCTGCTTTTTTTGACATAATGATTCACTTGGTTATTTATCTACCCGAAGAGGCTATTGAAGGCGGGCCTGTTTACATGAGGTGGATGTATCCATTTGAAAGATACATGAAAAAGCTCAAGAATTATGTCAGAAATAAAGCTAAGCCCGAAGGTTCAATAGCGGAGGGTTATATTGCTGATGAAGCATTAACTTTCTGTTCGCATTATTTTCGGGGTGTTGAGACGAGATTTAATCGTCCTGACCGGAATGAGGATGGTCCAAGCCCAACAAGTCAATTTCAGGTGTTTCGATCAATCTGTAAACTGAATGGCAAGCAATCATTGTTCCGGGTTCAACCAGACACAATGAAGAAAGTAGTATGGTATGTACTACACAACAGTCATGAAATCGACCCGTACGTGAACGAGTACGAGAGGTACGCATTTTATTTCAAAATGTGTTTTACGTAAGTTATTATTCGACAACTTATTCTAATATCATGAAAATTTACAGGGCATTTCCTGGCAATGATATATAAGAAGGATTTCCTCGCTGGTTTGGGAGCAAGGTAGACTTATTGTATGTATTACCCTGTAAAAATAACGACTATTACTCATCTATATCTATTCTTAACTTTTTCATAGATTCGTGAATTAAAAGTAAAGGATGACCCAAGTTGTACTTCCGAGTTATTCGCTTTGGCTTGTGGACCAGCATGTACTGCAGTCTCAGTCGACTCTTGCGTAGTCAACGGTGTGAAGTTTATCGTACACGACCGTGATTTACGTCGTTCAACTCAGAACAGCGGAATTTCAACTCCTAATCCTAGCGGAGGAATGTATTATGGCCAGCTTGAAGAAATTCTCGAGTTTTTGTATGTTCCGTTCAAGGTTGTGCTGTTCAAAGTCAAATGGTTCGACACTAATAACGAGGGTCGCATAAAACGTTGTACGTATAGAAATAACATTACACAAATTATGACAGACCGTGTATCATTTCAAAATGAACCATACATTCTTGCAACACAAGTCTTTTACCTTGATTTCCCGGGTAAACGTGGTAGTTTGAAGGCCGTCCAAGATTCTTATCATCGAAAGATTTGGAACCCGGATATCATCGTGGTAGAAGACAATCAAGATGTTGTACATGACAACAACTCATCACATGTCACACTCTCTGCTGAGTTGGATAAGTTGAATTATAGCACCATAGATATAGATGTCCAGCCAGCGGAAGTTGAGGCACCACCAGCACCAATTATCACTGATGTCGACGACGACGATGATATTGATTATGATGACCACATTCCTCATGATTTAGCATCTGATCATGAAGACCACGTCGATGGTGAAGATGAAGCTGGCACTAATAATGATGATTTTTAAGATGAAGCTGGCACTAATAATGATGATTTTTATCTTAGTGATGTAGGAGATTGATCTCAAATTGTAATTTGTTAAACGACACTTATTTGAATGAAATTGTTATCGAGTTGTTAAATGTGTTTATTTATTTATTTATTTATTTATTTGTTATTATCTTTTTTGGTTTATATTGTTATTTATTTGAATATGTGTATATATATGCGTATATGTGTTTCTTCGCTAATTTCTATGTTCTAGTACAGATGGCGGATGTCATGGCTACGAGCCATGGTGGTGATGGAGGTCACGAGCCACCCCGGGATCCCGCGAGGAGGATAGGCACCAATTGCGAGCGTAAGAATTTCTCCATTATTTTAATTAAACTTGATCATTATTTGAAATTGATAACTTGTTATTTTATGTCACCATCACTTTAATTTGATTACTTGCAGGCTCTAGTTCAAGAGCTCCCATGCCCAAGCCTACGAAGCCTGGGTCGAAAATAGGGAAAGGCGGGAAGGTGGTTCGCGGTGCCACTGATGAAGCGAAAAGTGTACCGCTTTTAGGGGGTCATTTAAGCCCTAAATCGTATTTATTTGATCAAATATTGCCCTAAATCGTTCCTTTTGTCATTTTAGGTACTTTGGAGAAGAAATCTGGAAAAGGAAGCATTTTGGACGTTTTTGGAGCATAAAAGTGAAGAAAACGACAAAGTCTCAAAATCGGCTAAAAAGTACCTTTGACGGCGTCAGGGATTGCCCTGGACGGCGTCATGGCTTGGCAAGAAAAAGGTGGATATGAAAATTACTCATGATAAGCCAGAGAATTTTGCATGAAAAATCTGACGGCGTCACCCTTTGAAGTGATCAAGGTCGTCACGGCTTAATTTAAAGAGGGACGGCGTCAAGCTTATTTCTGACGGCGTCGAGCCTTGATAAGCCAGAACGGATTTTGGAGGTCTAAAGAGGGACGGCGTCAGGAAGGCCATCCGGGAACCCTAAAAGCGGCGAGGTGACGGCGTCAGAATCTACAACGTGACGCCGTCAGCCCTTAATCTCTATATATAGTTTTGCAATTTTTTGTCATTAGTGTGGAACTTTTGTGTGTAATTTTGGGAGGAAACCCTAAGACGATTTTAGCAGCTTTTTCAAGGCTTTTTGCCTTGAGATCTTCCATGTTACATTGAAGATAAGTTATCAATTAATCATTCAATATGTCTATGTGTTGTTTGATTCTATCTTGTTCTTGTCTTTTGTTTAACATGCTAGGCTAGGTTTTCTTTGTGTTTGCTTAGATCTAATGAAACCTAGCTATTGATTATTGGTTATTAGTGTGTTATTAGTTGTATTGGATGATTGTTCATCTATGTTAGGCTTAAGAAAACTGGCTAACTTCCTATACGGTAACTTGCTTGAACGTCTTAAGAAACATGAACCAATGCGTACTAAAGGTTTTTATGGTTGTATTTAATGCATGAGCGAATTCTAGTGATCCCATGTTAGGAGCTTCCTAGCCGGCTCGACATAGGAGTGAAGTAGGAGTTCATAGAGTTGGGGAAGTACGTACGCCACCCCACGATTGGTATTAAGGAATACACCCGTCATCCACGCAATTAATACACACTAATCAACCGGTAAAAGATAGTTAGGGAGTAAGGAAATCTAAGTAAACACATTTCTCTCCATATAAGTTTCACCACATTTTCATTTTCTGTTATTTTATTTTATTTGCATTTGTAGTTATTTGGGTTAGTTGACTAGCAACTAATTCCGCCCACTCTTTCAAACCCGAGATTTACTTGCTTTTCATAAAATATAAAAATACAGAAAGAATCATCCCTCACCTCTAGACCTATTAGAGTAGTTTTTCATACCTAACGAACACTATTCCCTGTGGAGAACGATCAATCCCCCGTACTTACCACTACACTATACTACATCGGTCAGGTACACTGCCTGGTGGGGTTGTAAGCCTCTTGAGATCCCTCGAGAGGTAAAACCTGTTGTAAGGTTGCAAAACCACGCATCAAGTTTTTAGCGCCGCTGCCGGGGAATAGTTATTGTTTAGGTTGAATTTTTATTTTATAGGTCTACTCACTAGATTCCTTTCTAGTGAGATTTTTATTTTATTTTTCTAGGTTTTCTTTAGTCTATCTTTTTTCTTCGTTTCTTTGTTCGTAACCATTACCATCCGACATCATGGAAGGTGGTAATATCCTTAATCCCAACAACCCACCACAGCAACCACCACCTCCTAGAGCCCGTACTTTAGGAGAGTACTCCCGTCCTAGCCACCATGGCTATCGAAACACCATTGAGCTCACTCAAGGAGCCAATGTCACTCCCTTGCGATCCGACACCATCCGGTTGGTGCAAAGCGGATGCGCATTCCATGGACTTCGTTCTGAAGATCCTAATCAACATCTCAAGGACTTTCTCAAAATCGTTGATTCTATAGACCTTGATGTTGCCACTCGAGAGACGACCCGACTACGTCTCTTTCAATTCTCTCTGCGGGACCAAGCTAGTCAATGGCTAGAGCGTCAACCCGCAGGATCCATCACCTCTTGGGATGATCTCACCACTCGTTTCCTTGCTCAGTTTTTCCCACCGGGAAGAACTACCAAGCTAAGGAATAATATCTTGATGTTCCAACAACGTCAAGGCGAAACCCTCTACGAGGCATGGACTCGATTCAAGGACTTACTCCAAAAAGTCCCTCACCATGGCATAGAACTTTGGCTCCAAGTCCAAATCTTCTATGACCATATCAATCTCTCCACGAGGCAAACCATTGACCAATCGGCCGGTGGTAAGCTACGTGATCTAAGTGCGGAACAATCATGGGCTCTCCTAGAAGATCTTGCTCTTTATGACAACGAAAGTTGGAGTGATCCCCGTGATTTGAATAAAACGGTCAAGGCAATATCTTTGCCTTCGAACAATTCAAGCACTTCCGACCGTAGGATCATAGAACTTGAAGACCAAGTCAAGTTTCTCATGAAATCCTACGAGGCTCCTAAACCTTCAAGCCAAGTGAACAAAATCACTTCTTCATGTGAATTATGTAGTGGTCCCCACGACACTCGTGATTGCATGGAACTCCCCGAACAAGCTTTTGCGGACTACGCATCCTCGCGTACCGACGGAGCGGGAGACAAGTGGTACACTTTCAAACCCGAGCCAAACCCCTACGGTGATACATACAACCCCTCATGGAAAAATCACCCGAACCTTAGGTGGAAACAAAACCAAAACGCACAACAAACCAATTCTTCCAACCCACCTAATCGTTTCCAATCAAGCGGTTCCAACTCGAACCGTACTTTCAACAACAATCCTTCCGGCAATGGTAGTACCGATAACTTTGAAGGATTGATGTCTCATTTTATGGCATCTCAAGAAGCTCGTTTAGCCAAGTTTGAAGCCGATTTCAAACAAAAACAAAGCGAGATGACCAATAAGATTGACACTTTGTTGAAAGCCCTCAATGACCGAGAAATGGGGGCACTCCCTAGCAACACGGTCAAGAACCCGAAACTAAACGTCAACGCCGTTTCATCGGTTACGTCTCCTAGTTCTTGTCCACAATATTATTCGGTCAATTCCATGAGCTCGTGTTTCAAACAAACCCAAGTCATAGTTGAAACACCTCCCACTCAAAACCTTGACGAAGAATTCAAGGAGCTCCACCTTGAAAGTCCGGTTATTGATGTGTTGGATGAGAAGAAGCTCAAGTTAGGCGAAAAAGGGACCGCCTTTGTTCAAAACAAGCTACCTAAGAAGTTAGATGATCCGGGCTTATTTGTTCTACCTTGCAAGATCGGTAATTCGGAGGCTTATGACACATTAGCCGATCTTGGATCAAGCCTTAACCTACTTCCGTTACCTCTCTACACCTCTCTAAAACTAGGAAAACTTGAAGAAACCGAGGTGATAATAGGCTTAGCGGATGGAAGTGTTGCTTACCCGGTTGGAGTAGTTAAGGACGTGTTAGTACACATAGGAAAACTAACCATTTTAGCCGATTTCCACGTCCTTGATATGGTTAGCGACCCTACATGCCCCTTGTTGATAGGTAGAGGATTTTTGGCGACTGCTAGTGCTATGATTGATTGCAAGGAATCTAAGATAGCAGTAGGAGAAGGTGATACTTGGTCAGTCTATGATGTTAAGAAACATGCCTATGATACTAGTGATGAACCAACACCACATTGGTTAGAATCAAATAGGAGACCATCTAGATATGGACCTTGGATCGATAGAGACTTCATAGGACCCCAACGTCCATTTTACCTAGAAGAGGACTTTGTGAACCGAACACATACGGTAGAGCAACTCTTGGCTAGGGACACCGAATTGGATCCGTTTGAAGACCCTCTAGTTTTTAGGAAGATGATTGATTTCCTAGGAGTTTTGCCAATTAACCTAGGGATGAATAAGTGGAATTGTGAGGACGATGATCATAAGTGGGATTGGGACAAACCACCCAAAGATGGAGATGGGTCATGGCATATTAAGATGACATTGTATGACCCGGATGGAGAGAAGTTTGAAAAGATATATTGTACTAAGCGGACCAATAGGAAACTTCAATCCAAGCTTAACCCTAAAGACGTCCTCGATGACGAGCTCACTTACATAGGGTAGAGTGACTTTGAGTCTAGCTACAAGACTCGTTAATAAAGAAAAGCGCTTCTTGGGAGGCAACCCAAGTTTTATTTGCTTTGTGTGTTTATTTGTTTGTTTGTTTGATTTTATTTGTTTCCGTATGTGTGTTTAATTTTTATTCTTATTGATTCATGTTCAAAAACTAATTTGTGAAAATGCTTTATCTTGTTTTTAACTTCGTCTTAACTACATATAAAGGTATTTTGCAAAAGTTAAGTGTAAGGGAAATCCAAATCGGTTTATTAGAACAAATGAACATGCATCATAATAATAATAAATTAACATACATATTAGTATTTGTTTGAGTCAAATGCTTGTATCGAGTCATAATGATGTTTTGCAGGATTTCCAGGAAGTAAGGTATAGGTTTTTCCAAAATTTTTCCGGAAACTTAACATGAGAATTCTGTCAGATCATTTCTGACGGCGTCAGGATTTACAACCTGACGGCGTCAGGGTTAATTTTCTGAAAATTTTTGAAAGTTTTGTTTTCATAAAAGTTTTTATTAAATCTCTAACTTATAATCTCCAGGAATCTGCAAAATTATCATTCCACAAGCATTATATCCTTATCTATAGAGTTTATCCCGCCGATGTTATGCAGGTTTTCGTGTTTGTTTTCTCAGGTTTAACAGGTTATTTTGGACAAGGAGATGTATGTGGAATCAAGCTTTTGGTGATGCATTAGTCATGGAGCTTCAACATTACTTTGGAAGAAGATCTAACCGTGTTACCACATTATCCACCGAGCAAATCAGGGGAGTATTTGATTTCATTCTTTTACCTTATTACTTTTACATCTTGTTATTTGAACATTGGGGACAATGTTCATCTTAAGTGTAAGGGGGGGGGGTAAAAGTACGATTAGAGAATGCTATTACGCTTGATTTTTGTTTGTTTAATAGTAGATGTGTAATAAAACTGAGATAAATACTTGTTAGGGCAATTTTAGTGCCAAATTTAAAAATTTTTACAACATATAGGAGTGAAACTTTTATCTTAATGAGCGTCTCACGGATAGGAGTTATATGACTAGCACAAAAACCGTACCACTAAAAAATTTTCCACCCCCAAATATGTGAGGTTCACCCTAGAATTGGTAGGAAAAGCATTTATGCTATGATGTGTGTACCGGTAGCACTTAGATTCTAGAACTTGCATTAGGACCATTCCGAGGCCACAAGTGAGACTACATTCGTGTAGTTAGATTTACTACATGATAAGAGGCATTAGAATTAACCCATTGTTTTACACCTGTGTTTTTGTTATAATTACATTGGCTACATTGGTCAAGTAATTCTCCCACACCCTTTGCGTTGTACTCATTTTTAGTACACGATACCCCTAGTACACCCCTCAGAGCCTATCTTTTCGTTTCGACCTTTAAACATTTTACTTAAAGGAAGAATTTGTTTACACCCCACTTAAATGTACACCCAAATCGCCTTAGCCTACCTTGTATGCACTCATTTTTAGTGCATTATTGTGACAACATTTGTTTAAAACCCAAGTTAATTATCTAATTGATTACATGGTTGCTAAGTCGAGTCATATCCTTGTACATTTTGTTTTGGGACGATTGGGACTCATGGGTAAAGTACTAGTGTAATGGAGTAATGGGGAAGAACATCATTTATTACCCCCATATGTGCTAAATATTTTAAAAGTACTCCAAGTTTTTCGATTATCTTAATTCGAGTCATTAGAATAGTTATTTGTAAAGTTATGTAAAAGTTCAAGTGTAAGGGGAATGCAATGCCCTTATAATGTATTATTTTGGATGGTAGGGCAAAAGTGTATGCAAAAAAAAAAAAAAAAAAAAAAAAAAAAAAAAAAATCAAGAAAAATGCAAAAAAATGAGAAAACGAAAAATAGAAAAAAACATACGGACTACCATCCCGTTTCATTTTATTTTTATTTTATGTTTTTGTCATTTTTTTTTAGCTTAAGATTGAGTCGAGTCTTGGCTTAGCAACATTGTATAGTACATGTAATTGATCAAGATCTTTAACTCGCCACCAGTAAAATATCCCTTATCCAACAAAACCGTGTTTTCCTTTTCCCTACACCTAACGTTATAACCCATGTAAAAGCCCTCTTTGATAGTTTATCTTAGGTGCTTACGCCTAGTGGAGGAGGTTTTCGATCCTTTCCCAAGCCTATGGTAATCTATTTGCTATGACAGGTAGTGAGAGATATTATCCGTTTTCATTTATGAGATTTATTTTGATGACACTTGAGAGATGTGAGTATCTAAACACTACTTGTGAGGTGCTAGTGTGTAATCTCCGTGCTTATTATGATTAAAGTGGAACGACTATTTATTGTAATTACTTTTATATTAGTGTTAAATGACCCCTAACTTGTATTTTGATTAGAATAAAAGCGCATTTGCTTGAGGACAAGCAAATCTCAAGTGTAAGGGTATTTGATGAAGCTAAAAGTGTACCGCTTTTAGGGGGTCATTTAAGCCCTAAATCGTATTTATTTGATCAAATATTGCCCTAAATCGTTCCTTTTGTCATTTTAGGTACTTTGGAGAAGAAATCTGGAAAAGGAAGCATTTTGGACGTTTTTGGAGCATAAAAGTGAAGAAAATGACAAAGTCTCAAAATCGGCTAAAAAGTACCTTTGACGGCGTCAGGGATTGCCCTGGACGGCGTCATGGCTTGGCAAGAAAAAGGTGGATATGAAAATTACTCATGATAAGCCAGAGAATTTTTCATGAAAAATCTGACGGCGTCACCCTTTGAAGTGATCAAGGTCGTCACGGCTTAATTTAAAGAGGGACGGCGTCAAGCTTATTTCTGACGGCGTCGAGCCTTGATAAGCCAGAACGGATTTTGGAGGTCTAAAGAGGGACGGCGTCAGGAAGGCCATCCGGGAACCCTAAAAGCGGCGAGGTGACGGCGTCAGAATCTACAACGTGACGCCGTCAGCCCTTAATCTCTATATATAGTTTTGCAATTTTTTGTCATTAGTGTGGAACTTTTGTGTGTAATTTTGGGAGGAAACCCTAAGACGATTTTAGCAGCTTTTTCAAGGCTTTTTGCCTTGAGATCTTCCATGTTACATTGAAGATAAGTTATCAATTAATCATTCAATATGTCTATGTGTTGTTTGATTCTATCTTGTTCTTGTCTTTTGTTTAACATGCTAGGCTAGGTTTTCTTTGTGTTTGCTTAGATCTAATGAAACCTAGCTATTGATTATTGGTTATTAGTGTGTTATTAGTTGTATTGGATGATTGTTCATCTATGTTAGGCTTAAGAAAACTGGCTAACTTCCTATACGGTAACTTGCTTGAACGTCTTAAGAAACATGAACCAATGCGTACTAAAGGTTTTTATGGTTGTATTTAATGCATGAGCGAATTTTAGTGATCCCATGTTAGGAGCTTCCTAGCCGGCTCGACATAGGAGTGAAGTAGGAGTTCATAGAGTTGGGGAAGTACGTACGCCACCCCACGATTGGTATTAAGGAATACACCCGTCATCCACGCAATTAATACACACTAATCAACCGGTAAAAGATAGTTAGGGAGTAAGGAAATCTAAGTAAACACATTTCTCTCCATATAAGTTTCACCACATTTTCATTTTCTGTTATTTTATTTTATTTGCATTCGTAGTTATTTGGGTTAGTTGATTAGCAACTAATTCCACCCACTCTTTCAAACCTGAGATTTACTTACTTTTCATAAAATATAAAAATACAAAAAGAATCATCCCTCACCTCTAGACCTATTAGAGTAGTTTTTCATACCTAACGAACACTATTCCCTGTGGGAGAACGATCAATCCCCCGTACTTACCACTACACTATACTACATCGGTCAGGTACACTGCCTGGTGGGGTTGTAAGCCTCTTGAGATCCCTCGAGAGGTAAAACCTGTTGTAAGGTTGCAAAACCACGCATCAGCCACCCAGAACGCAGCCTTACATGCCATGAGGGATGACACAGGGCGCCCGGTCTCTATCAGATTCAATAGGAATGCCAAAGGCATGTGGCAGCATGTAGGCCTTCACGCTCCGTGGTTCTCGAACTTTGTTGGGAGCTTGATACGGGATACCGTTCCACTGTATTACAATTCGTGGGATGTTGTTCCGGAGGACAAGAAGGTACACGTGGATAACCGGCTCAACGTAAGTTTTTTTTTATCTTTTATTTTTTTAATTATTGTGTTTATTTATTTTAAATGTGTTTATTTATTTAAATTTGTCTCTTTATTTAAGTTTGTATATTTATTTTAATTATATTTTATTGCAGCATTTCTTTGATCTCGCCCCCCACCTTGCCGGTCCAAATGGGGAGCAGATTGCCGCTAGTATCGAAGCTTACCTGAAAAAGATATACAATGACCAAAAGTACAAGCACAAGAAGAAAATTTTTACAAAGGCAGGTGGGGTCGAGAAACTGGACGATATCAAGGCAAAGCGTCCCGAGAACATGGCGGAAGATGAATGGGAAGCGCAGGTAAATTTCTGGATCGACAGATACTTTGTTATTATTATTATTTTATTATTATTATTATTATTATTATTATTATTATTATTATTATATTATTATTATTATTATTATTATTTATTATTATTTATTATTATTCTTAATAATAATAATAATAATAATAATAATAATAATAATAATAATAATAATAATAATAATAATAATAATAATAATAATAATAATAATAATAATAATAATAATAATAATAATAATAATATTTCATTTATATAATAGTTTTTATTATTTATAATAAGCAGATAAAGCACTGGAGCGACCCAAGAAGTTGAAGATCGGGGAGATCAATAGCCAAAATAGGAGCAAAATGAAGACTGCCACCCTTCATGGATCACATTCCCTGGCTGTCATAGCTGATAACTTCGTAAGACACTTTTTAATCATTTTATTTATATATATATTGTTGGGTGAGTATTGATTGATTTTATTTATAAACAGTTGAACTCCCCCGACCCTGACTCCGAGGATACTCGAGACCATATAGACATGTACAGACACACCCATACCACCAGAGGGGGCGCCTGGGAGTCTGAGGAGGCCGAATTCAGATACGTAAGTATAATTTATTTCCAAAAACTCACCAACATTAATGCAATATAATAAATCACGACTTATATATTACTTTTCTTGTTTTTTTTGTAACTAAACAAAATGAGATGGTCCGGCTGCGGTCAGAGAGCACCTCCTCTGGGACGCGTATGTCAGATGCGGAGATCCTGAGCCAGGTGATCGGTGGCAAGCAAAGGGGACATATTCCTGGCATAGGTCCAGTTTTACCCGGAGGTGGTCACAGGCCGACTCTGAGCTCCTCACGATCTCGTGAGGAAGCCTCCTCGTCCTCACTGCGCGAGACCGTGACGCGGCAAGAGAACACGCTACAGCAGCAAGGGAACACGCTGCAGATGATTATGGATTGGGCGAGGAGACAGCCGGGCTTTCCTGGGGAGCTAGCAGCGGGATTGCTGGGGACATCAGGATCCCAGAATACGTCGCCGGGTGAGTCTAGACATGCAGGGGAGGGTAGTCGGGGAGCTGGGGGTAGTGGGGGTAATGGGGATGGTGGGGAGAATCGGGATTAGTGTATGGGTCGGATGGGTCACTTTATGTTTTTTTGGGGTTATTGGACATGGTTGTGTACATTTAGATGGATTATTATGTGTTAGGATTCCCACTAAACTGTTCCTCGCTAGCTTATGTATAGTTTTGTAGAATATCATGTGGATCACGGTTTTTGAACCGTTTTTGGCGAATTAGGATTCATATGATTATGTTTAGCAAATTTGGATTGTTTAGCGAAGTTGGATTAATATTATTTTTAGCGAATTTTGTTTGAATTTGGTGTTGTTGTATATGTTTAGCGAATTTGGTTTTAATTTGGCGTTGTTGGCGAATTTGTGGTTATGGCGGAAAAAACCTGCATTTGGATAACCTTCATTTGGTAGGTTTTTCTACACACCATTGCGGAAAAAACCTGGATTTACCCATTTTGCAGCAATTTGCTGCAAAATGTGTCAGACACTTTTAGCGGGGACATGTCCCCGCGAAAAGTAAGAAACATATTTATATTAAAATCTTATTTACGGCGACATGTCCCCGTAGAAAGTATTTCGAAAATATTAAAAATAGTATTCTGCGGGGACATGTCCCCGCAAAAAGAAGAATAATAATATTATATAACGACTGATTAATTATTTTTTAATTAATCTCGTTACTTTTCTGCGGGGACTTGTCCCCGCGGAAACCCACTGCCACACTGGACAATCTTTGACCGGCTAGAAGGAGGTGGGACCCACACGTCGCCGCAGAAAGGTTGTAAAAGTCACCGCGGAATGTATCATTGACGAGCTTCCGCGTTGACGTTTGGGCGGCGCCATGTCGCCGCGGAAAGGGTATTTGCGGCGACATGGCGCCGCCTAAAGTGGAAAAAAGTCGCCGCACAAAGTGGTCGATGTTGTAGTGAAGTACTAACATAATATAAACTCTAAGGTTCTTACAATAAAATGCTAAAGAAGTCATCAAGTTATGGGGATCATTTTGCTCAAGAAGTCAAGATCTGTGAAACCTTATGAAGCCTCACGAGATATATTTTATTTTCGACATTTGAACATTAATTAGTACTTTAGTTTATGTTTCATTGTAATGTTGGACTTGGGTACGAGAATGCTATTCTTAGTTTTATTACTATTAAATTAATCTAATTTGGTTTTTAAATGTTGTTTTAGTTTGTTTTACTTTATAAATATATTCATTGATGAGTTTGGTTATTAAATACAACATTTTTGTATACATTCAAGCTTTTCAAGCCAAGCCTCAAACTTTGTTCGAAACCTACTCAAGCCAAGCTCAAGTTTGCATGATTAAAGCTTGACGAGCTATCAAGCCAAGCTCAAGCCTACTGTTTTTGTTTCAAGCCAAGCTCAAGCCTTGTCGAGCTCGAGCTCGGCTTAGCTTGATTGCAGCCCTACTGAAATAGCTCACTAGTACATAAAATAGAATAGCCCTTTCAAAGCTCGGGTTAGATGAAAAACGGGCTCTATAAATAGTTTCCGCCCTATTAATTACAATAAAGCCCTGTTATGTGTCAAAAACTCGATTGTAGCATATATATAAAGCCCGCTTATATTTAATGATGCAAGAACTAACATATGCTACTTTTGGGCGGTTTCTTTTTCACCCTTTAATCTTCTTCAAAATATTCAATAACATCAGATTAACACTCAAATTCTCCATTGTACAATCACCGCTTCTCCCTCACCACACCATAGCTATGAGTCTGTGATAGGTTTGGTTTAGAAATCACTTAAGAAATGTTAAACCAAAGAATTGATAACTAGACATCCAAGGAACAGAATTGGAAATGGTAGTTATCAATTAGTTGAATTGTTCAAACGAATTTGTTACAATGAGAGGGAAAAGATTAAGAGACAATTTGTGATTGAATCCCAACAAAGCATACCAACTGATAACACTTAGTTTGGTTTATATACAAAGAACTAACAAACTAACTTTCGGTGGGAAAGTTAGTTATTCAAAACTACTAGTAACAATTTGACACGTGTCCTTATTTGAGCTTCACATTTTGGCGCGTATCAGCTCCATCCCCCTTAGAAAATTTCTTTCCTCAAGAAATTGTGTCAAAATCTAGGAACCTTGCAATCAAATCAGCATCTACCTCCCAAGTAGCTTCTTCTATAGCTCTGTTTTTCCACTGCACCATAACATACATCACAGCTTTAGATATTGGGAGTACATGAACCGTAACTAAGTATCCCAAATGTAACCACACATAACCATTGAATGAGGTATTTGAAGCATCCTAATAGTATTAGTTAACAAAGGTAATTAAATAGTTAAATGGTTAATATACCTCCAATGGTTGATAAAAGTAGAGACTCAAAGGACCTATTTGGGATAATGGGATTGCTAATAGAAATTGTTTATCTTATATAGAGGGTGTTTGGGACTCGTCCCAAAGTCGATAATTATGTTAATTTGTCTATTTTTATTGATACAGATTTTGCAATGGTGAGCAACACCGATTCACCGGAAGGTATTTAGTTTGAGGCAAAGATGCACATCAAGAACTACTGAAGTGTAGGTAACTATATACTTAGAAATAACGTTTACCTTTTTGGTTGTGCTTTGATTAGAATGAGGTTTTGTGTTCTTTATATTGTTTGATACCACGGCTATAGGGGTACTTCCATTAATGTCAACAAGTAGCTTCACTAACTCGACTGTTGTAGAAGCATGTCAGGATGAAATAGTTCCTTTCTTTTCAAAAAAATTAGTTGTAGCTTTTGGCTGGATTCATTGGAGTAGGAGTAGCGGTTCTATTGGTTTGAAAAAGATGGTGACTTCAAAGAGTAGAAGGTAAATTAAGTTTGTTTTAGTTTCTGCAGGTGGTCAATGTAGTGTTTTGCACTTTTTCCAGTTACTTTTGTAGTTTAGAGCGTGTACTAGGATGGGTAAAGACAAGACTTATTATGTATTCGTCATATGGCATGCTTCTCGAATATAAAGACAAATTTGAGTAGTCATTAACTTCATCAAACCCCATATCTTTTAGTCAGGTTACTCAAAGGCATCATAATAACAAGACTTCACAGCAACGCGTTGGTGTATTTTTCGCTTTCTTTTTCGTTCAAGTAGTCAATTATGTTATCTTGTAGCTTTTTCAAATGTGTTGTTTGCAAGAATAGTCACAAGATTAATCTCAATGTATCAATAGAAAGTAAGATGTAATATCAGTCAATCTCCTTTATCTGAATCAATACGATGTTCATTTTCGTCTAAAGGAATTTGATTTCATGTCAGGAAGGATTTTTTTCTAATTCCTTTTTTTCACATTGAGCCAAGTTCTTTGATAGAAAACCTGGTTAGGACATATAAAATTGACCCACATAGGGATTTGGTAAACTTAGATAAGCCTTTTGTTTTTCCTTAAGCAATCTGCTTTCCATGTGATTTTTTTTGTAACCTCGGGTTTCCAAATTTAGTTTTAGCATATTTTAGGAAAGTTTGCACTTTACCAAAAATATCTAAAACCCTAAATAACAAAAAGATTGCCTTTTTTCCTAAACAAGAAAAATTAAGTAAACCCTAGTTTTTGTTATCACTTTAAGTTAGGATCTTTTCGTATTAAATTCAGATACCCTCGTACCCTCATGAAGTCGGCATCTTTAGGGTTTTTGGAAACCATAATGGGACTTTATGTGATCTCAAAATAAGAACCCTAATTTGATTACAAGAACACTATTCTGTAATCTTTATGACAACACGAATTAGGGTTTTTCAGGTTTGATCCTAGATACTCGGTATCTAGCCAGAATCGACTTCATTAGGGTTTAGAAAACCCTAACTGGTTGATCCACAGTGATAACAAACCCTAAATCTAATTCCAAGGGTAATGAAATCCTAATTGTCACAAAAAGCAAAACCCTAAAACCCTAGCTACACAAAATCGACCAAACATGCATAACCAAATTTAAAGTTTTATTTTTTATGAAAAAAATAGCAATTACTAAGAACCATAAATAGGTTATATATGATTAGGGTGGCTCTGATACCGCTGTAGGGATCTGGTGGTTATCCGCATGTCCGATAAAACAAAAAACATGCAGCAGCGAAAGTAAACACATAATGGCCATGCATCTAGAAAACCTAAGTTAAATATTTCCTAAACATTGATATAACATAATCCTAAACACGTATAAAATGGTGTTTATAGAAGGCTTATTTGTTTCCTGCAGATTGTAAGCTTCTGAACAATCACGTGTGCGGGTTTACCTCTTTTTCTTCTTGGATTGATCGACTAGGGTTTTCGAGAAGAAAACCGGATCTTGGATCACGTCAGGTATCCACCAGTACTGTATGGGTAGAACAAGGGCTTCGAACCTTCTTAAGTTAGGCGAGCACGGAACAAAGGAACCAATCGACTATAAGTCGATTAGTAAAAGTTGATTGGGTCGAGTTTGGGAATCAGTAAGTAAAGTAACTCCAAATACCATCTTCCACAGGTTATAGGTTCCAATACCATCTTACACGGTGTATGGGGGAGATTGAGATGTAGACAGCCCTGCCCCTACCAAAGGTAGAGAGACTGCTTCCAGTTGTCTCTAGAGTAGAAAAGGACCTCTGGCCTTGCAAGGGTGTTAACCACTTGATCCAAGCCTCGAGTTTGGGAATCGGCAACAAGGGTAAAACCCTCCTTGTCGACCAATCGGTTATGAGAGGAGAGAGGAGAGAGTTTTTAGGGTTTAATTGTGAGTTATGAGGATCCCTTTAACTTCTTTTTTATTTATAGGGCATAAGGAAAGATTCTAGAGTTTCAATATTTTTACAACAAGTATTGAAGTTTGACAAAAAGTCAAAATAAACCCTCTCCTTGGTAGGTTAGTCGACCGATCCCCAAACCCCATTGGTTTGGAATTTTGTCATTTATTACCCTTTAATATTTTTCCATGATAAATATTATACTTCGGATACTTACCATTTAATCCCCATATGAAGAAAAAAACGTATTTTTGTTTCCTCACTATTCTCATTTTATTTCGTGACTCATTTCCTATTTTCACTTGCATGTTCCGTTTTGTTTGCACTGGTGTGACCCTTCGGCATTTCTATGAAGACCAATGATGAAAGATTTGTTGTGTCTTTGCACATAATCATTTAACCCTCAAGCTATCTTCATTAGTAAATAGTTATATCTTTGGTCTTTTATCAACTATATTTGCATGAAATTTAAGATTTATCAAAAAGAAGATTTTTCAAATAAAAGATTCTAAACATACAATCTAAATGGGTAAAATATTGTAATACTTTCTTTAAACGATTTTATAAAACTTATTGAGTCAAATTTTGAAAAGCTTTCATTTTTTATAAATATTTGCAAGCAGGAAATAGAACTCGTAGCGAAGCGCAAGTTACATTTTACTCATTTATTACAACTACCATGTATGATGAAAAACCAAAAACCACCAAAATAGTTCCAACAACCACTATCACAAATGTATACATACAACCAAGGTTATAAATAGCGCGAGGCATGGCATGGCGGCATGAGAAAGCCTCACGCCATAGCGCCCAAGGCGAAGCTTTTGTGTTTTTAAGGCCACCATAAAGTGGCACAAACTATGAAAATATTTAGATATTTATATCATATTTCATATATATCGAGTTTACAAAAAGCGGTGTATATAATGAATAAGGTTAAGAAACTATCCTTACATGTAATATTCTTCATTTAAAAGAAATAAATAAATAAATTTATTGGAGTTGAATCAAAAAACTCGCCACGCCTCACACCTTAGCGCGCATTTTTCCGCCTCATCTCACGCCATGCCTAGAGTCGACGCCGTGGTCTATTTTGTAACGTGGAGGTCATGCCTAACGCCTTAGCGGCGCCTTGGGTAGCCATAGCGCACCTTTTTTTTGGGTAAAGGGTTTCCCCGGTAACATATATTACTTCAAAAAAACAATTAAGTATAACGGATGAGGGTGATTCCCACATCTCAGCCCAAACGGGCATAACCAAATCACCTATAAAGCTTAAAGGCTACAACCTAGCATAAAAATGACATGTCATACTTATGCAAAACAAAAAGAAAAACCTATCTAATTTGACCACGAAAATGAATGTTGATGCGTGCATATGCATTAGCATACGCCATTTGAGCACTAATAAAACCACAATCATCAAAGTCATATGCATTAGCATGGTGCGCCTTTTAGAACCATGTATACAACCCGAAACCACAACCACCTTGTTGTTCTACCTAGTTTCTATTGAAACCAAAAATAAGATAAAGTCATGAAAGATTTAAAGGTATAAAAATGATAACAATAGTTTAATACTACTCATTGAAGATTTGAATTACTAAATTAGTTAATTTAGAACTAAAAATTTGGGGCGCTCAAATTTATCCGTCAAATAACCTTAGAAATTTACTGTTTCATGATGTTTATGTTATTTAAATTTAATCCCTTGCTTTAAAGCTCCATTTTTTTTAACTTAATCTATAAACCTTCTTTTAGCTTGTTTGTTTGAGAAATGTATGATAAAATTGGATCGATATGTTTCAAGTCTATTGTCGAGATGGGAATCATATTAAGATCCTATGCCTACAAAGATTCCACACAAACCAATACATTTTTTCTTTGCAAAATTCGTAATATGTTAAGATAAAGATCGAGATCTTAACAAGCATATACAACGAATAAAAATGTGACATGTCATCTTACATTCTTTTACAATATACATGACATTTACACTATCATTTCTTTGTTATACCACCACTAATGGACGCTAAAATCATTAAGGAAATGTTTGGTTGATGGTTTCAGGCTTGAACATTGGCTTTAATCCTATAAAAGTTGTTTGATATAAGGGAATGAGGTTTAAATATTAAATGGGGTCTACCCCCATTTCTGCAAACCCTCCCTAGTGGGTAGGGGTACTTTTTCACACTTTTGCATATTTTGTCTTTTTTTTTTTTTTTTTTTTTTTTTTGCTGTTTTTTTTTTTTTTTTGTGTCCCACATTAACTTTTGTCCAAGTGCATAAGCACACAAGCAAAGCAAAGCAGTCCAAGTTTTATTTTTGTCCAAGTTCATAAGCACACAAGCAGATTGCACACAGGCTCAGATTAACACGTAATCATCATCGCCGATTTAGAACACAAGCAGACTGCATTAGCACAAAAGCAGTCCAAGTTTTTTTATTTCCAAGTGCATAAGCACACAAGCAGATTGCACACAAGCAGATTGCACAAAGGCTCAGATTATCACGTAATTATCATCGCTGATTTAGAAAACCATTTGCACAAGTGATAAAAAAAGTGTTAGGCTCGGATATGAAGGTTGCAAAGTGATAAAAATATCACTTTGCCATCCTTTCGGTTATAAAACCATTCGTCATCGCCTTTTTTGAAAAAAATTTTTTGTCCAAAGTGCAGATTGCACACAAGCAGATTGCACTCAAGCAGATTGCACCCAAGTGCACAGATCAGATTGCACACAAGCAGATTGCAACCAAGTTAGATTGCCCAAGTGCACAGATTGCACCCAAGTTACACATGTTTCACATTTCTCACAGATTGCAGATTCCACATTACACAAGTGAAACACATGTTTCACAATTCTCACAAGGTTCACAAGCTCAGGCTGTGAAGGTACCAAAAGCAAAAGTAAAGATTCCCAAACTGCAGGAACTCACAAGGGGAATCTCAAAGTGTTAGGTACAACAAAACCTCTCGTGATATATTGAGCCTCACCACAAGGCAGTATCACACAAGCCAAGTGAAACACAAAGCAAGTCTCTCAATCACAAATCCAACAAAGCAGATTCACAAAGAAACAACAAATATCTTAGGCTGCCGATATGTCTCAATCACCATTTTACTCACCACAGGTAATCACCATTTTACACATTAATAAGACAGAGATAACATTAGGCTCAGATTATAAGCTGTTTCACATATTATCATATATGGCTGCAACATCAAAGGTTGCAAAATTAAGTTTTTTTTGCCGTCCATTCGGAAATGCCATGCCAAAATCATGTTTTTTTTTAAATCATCATTGCCTTATCTCAGTTTTCTTTTTTAAAAAGAAACAAGTGTCAAATCAGCTTAAAATAACAAACTGCTTATCAAGCATATAAGCAGTTTGTTATTTTCAGTTTCATAAGCAGTTTCATCACCAAACCCTCTACATAATAGAGAGGGTTAAACTAAAAAACTAGCCACAGTCAATATAACCCAACCCGTAAAGTGGGTCTAATCTGAGCCTGTGTGCAAATGGTTTGCTTGTGTGCAATAAGCACATAAGCACTTTTTTATCATAAGCACATAAGCAGTTTGCCAAGAAACCACACAGAGCCTGTGGACTGGGGTAGGCCAGAGCAGGTATTCATACCACTCAAAGGTGGCAGATCAAGGTGTTAACCTACCCGTTTGCACCCACACAACTCAAGCAGTTTCACATAAGCACAACTGCTAAAGCAGTTTCACATAAGCACAAGCAGTTTCAAGAAACCACCAAAACTGCTAAAGCACATGATACGTGTATTAATCACATAATCACCCACCACAGAACACACGATACAAATAATCACATAATCACCCACCACAGAACCAAAAACCCAAAACCCCAAATTTTTTAGAAACCCTAATTATTAAAAATTAGGCGAACCACAATTTTTTTATAGATCTGGTAAATTAAACAACACAGCTTACAAATAATCAAATAATCACCCACCACAGAACCAAAAAACCCAAAACCCCCAAATTTTTTAGAAACCCTAATTTTTAAAAATTAGGCGAACCACAATTTTTTTATAGATCTGGTAAATTAAACAACACAGCTTACAAATAATCACATAATCACCCACCACAGAACCAAAAAACCCAAAACCCCAAATTTTTAGAAACCCTAATTTTTAAAAATTAGGTGAACCACAATTTTTTTATAGATCTGGTAAATTAAACAACACAGCTTACAAATAATCACATAATCACCCACCACAGAACCAAAAAACCCAAAACCCCCTAATTTTTAAAAATTAGGCGAACCACAATTTTTTTATAGATCTGGTAAATTAAACAACACAGCTTACAAATAATCACATAATCACCCACCACAGAACCAAAAAACCCAAAACCCCCTAATTTTTAAAAATTAGGCGAACCACAATTTTTTTATAGATCTGGTAAATTAAACAACACAGCTTACAAATAATCACATAATCACCACCACAGAACCAAAAAACCCAAAACCCTCAAATTTTTTGAAACCCTAATTTTTAAAATTAGGCGAACCACAATTTTTTTATAGATCTGGTAAATTAAACAACACAGCTTACAAATAATCACATAATCACCCACCACAGAACCAAAAAACCAAAACCCCCTAATTTTTCCAACCCAGAATCAGATAATCACGTAGCACTCACCAAAATCCATCACATATCACATACCAGATCACCACTCACCATAAAATCTAAGTGATTTTAGATCTAAAAAAGTTTTTAGATCTAAAATAAGAGAGAGAGAGAGAGAGAGAGAGAGAGAGAGAGAGTTGTGTGTGTGTGTGTGTGTGATTGTGATAAGAGAGAGAGAGAGAGATAAGCGTACGTAACTGAGTGGGAAAAAAACGCGTTTTCTCTCTTATTATATTTTTTTTTATTTGCTGTAAATGTTAAAAATGTATTTTGTAAGTTTTGTTATGTAAGTTTTAAAAAAAATGTATATGTTGTAAAAAAATTACAAAAGTTGTAGTAAAAGTTAAATAAAAGTTTTAAAAATGTAAAATGTAGTTGTAATAAAAACTAAATGTGTAAGTTTTAAAAATGTAAAAATGTAAAAGTTGTAATTTTTGTAAAATGTTAAATATATTTTGTTAAAAAAAGTTAGTTATAAAAGTATTAGTTAAAAAAATATATGTTATAAAATTTGTTATGTATTTTCAGGTTTTCGGTTCTCACGAGGAAGTAACTGAGTGGGTGCAAAATATAGCTCGGGAGCTCGATTTTGTCATTGTTAAACATAGAACCAAATCAGAAAATGGTCAGATGTACGAAGTCAATTATAGGTGTACAAAGGTTGGGAACTATGAACCTCACGGTAGTGGAAAACGGAAAAACCAAAACATGTAAAACCAATTGTCCATTCAGATTAGATGCGAAATATCATCGAACACAAAATTATTGGATTTTGAGGGTGAAGGATGATACGCATAATCATGATATGCTAGAGTCGTTGCATGGTGTGGCATATGCAATGCGATTAAAGGAAGATGAGTTGGGTTTGGTCAAAGAATTGACAGATTATAATGTACGACCACGTAATATACTTTCGACAATACAGGGTCGTAATCCGGATAACGTGTCTAGCGTTAGAACTATATATAACGCACAAAATAAGTTCCGGAGAGCCAGAGTAGGTGATAGAACTCCAATTCAAGTTCTTTACTCGCATTTGAGGGATTCAGGGTATACATGGTACCCGAGGGTAAATGAGCATACCAACGAGCTTGAGGAGCTTTTTTTTGTGCACCCCACGTCGTATGCTCTATGGTGTACATTCCCTGAAATCATGCTGATGGACTCCACGTACAATACCACGCAGTTTAAATTGCCGTTGTTGGAAATTGTTGGAGTAACTTCAACAAATAAAACATTTTCAATGGCGTATAGCTTGTTAGAAGAGTATGAGCCCATTAAACACAGCTGGGATGCGATGGTTAAAGCTCCGACGTACGAAATGTACGTGCAACGTTATCACCGCCTACAACGGCGATTGGTCGACCATGCGGGTACTTAATTATTAATTCATTGTTTTTTATTATTTAATAAATAAGCACCCGAATGACCTTTAATTAATTCATTGTTTTTTTCAGATATCTCTGAGTATCTGGATGACTGGCTAAATAATTACTCACACATGTTTGTCTCGTATATTACCGACCAATATCGCTCATACGGCCAGACAACAACGTGCAGAGTTGAGGCTCACCACGCGTTGTTGAAATTATATTTGGACGGCACACAGTCCAAATTAGACAGGTTATTGATGTCGGTCGATAAAATTCTCATTTCGCAAGAAAATGCGATAAAAGAGAGTTTTAATAGAAGCATAAACGAGAAAATAAATAAATGTGATGTATCACTATTTGAAGAATTGTTTTATAAAGTTTCCAAACATGCTTTCGAACTCATGTTCAAAGAACTCCACCGGCCGATCACCGCAGACCAATGTAGCCATAAGTTGCAGTCAGTATATGGACTACCATGCTTTCACATCATGCAATACTACGTATATCATAGTAAGTATATTAAATTTATAACTATCAAGTTGTTTTCCTCATTAATATCAGTAATTTATATAAGTCACTTTTAATGAATTCAGGACGCCCCATTCCACTGGAATTAATTCCTATTTTTTGGAGAACCCTATCTGTTCCGTGGCCTGTTATCAATAGGCCACCGCCTGAAGATGGCTCTTCCAGTGATGATGATGATGATGTTGATCCTTCGTTGAAAAATGACTTTCGACAATTCACGAATATTTTTAGCAAAGCATCGGAATTTGTCAAGAAAAATATGTTAAGGAAGTTTAAAGAGATATACGAGCCTGAATCTGTTGGCACACGTGAACCTGCTATTCTGAAAAATACCCGTGGACGTCCGAGCGCAAAGGACAAAAAGGGCAAGGCTACACAAGTCCCGGACTTGAATGAAGTCCCGGACTTGAATGAAGTCCCGGACTTTAATGAAGTCCCAGACTTTAATGAAGTACCAATCGTAGATCACCGAAGAAGTACAAATTCAAGATCTACAAAAGTCCCGAACTTGCGCAAAGAACCTCCAAGACATAGTTCTTACACGGGTGATAGTCCACGCCACAGATTATATGTTGGAGATAATGTGAGCAATGCTTTTATTGAGCATATTCCACGGCTTTTCCGTCCATACGTAATAAGTATATATAATGTGGATGGTGATGGAAATTGTGGGTTTCGGTGCGTTGCTCACAGTCTTGCTCAAAACGAAAATAGGTGGGCCGAAGTCAGACATATGTTACTGGAAGAGTTAGCATATCATAGTCAAACTTACATAAGTATGTGGTCACAAATTGACTATGACCATCTTCGCTATACAATAGACTGGTTCAATGGAGATGCACCTAGAGGTCGCTGGATGTTGATGCTAAACATGGGGCTGGTTATCGCTTCAGTGATCCACCGATGTAACACCCCAACCCGACAAGGGTAAAGATATCACAATGATGGTTTCATATTAGATCAAACAAAGCATACATCTATAGCAATACAAGAATACTCAAAGGTTACAAATGAAATACAGATACTATAAGGTTACAAATGAACTTCCACTAAATACAAATTCCGAAATAACAATAATAACTTCTAATCACTTCTAAATCCAGAATAGCTATCAGTCTTCTAAGTCTACAGGTACTCTCCACCCATTCCCAGCTTCTTACTAAAAACCTGCCGCAGGAAAAGAAATGCGGCTGAGCTACGAGAGCTCAGTGAACAGATATAACGATAACAACCAGTAATAGAGAATAGTACTGAGTAACAGAAACAAAGGTCAAACAGATGTAATATGGTCCAAGGGATAAGTCAATGAATAAGTATAAAGGAAAGAGAAAGAGGGATAGTAATCCACCACGAGCCCAGAAACAAATCATATCATATCGTAACCACAAATCTTCAAATCATATAGAGGGGAGACCTCTCAGATAATCAGATAATATGAGGGGTGTCCTCATTCTTCAAATGGAGTAGCTAGCTCCCAGAAATTGTGAAGGGCATGTATAGCACACAGTACCAATCACCAGAACAGAAATCATATCATATATAGTTAAATCCACTAAACAGAACAGAATCTAGGATTGCAACCCATACGCCCCTGCAGACAACTCACAATCATAATAGCCATGGCAGATAACAGAAAAGGGACGGTGTGAGAAATCACTCACCCACACATGAGTCATGCCAATGGTGCATCAATGGCATGGCCAGGTTACCTTCCTGGCTAGGGAAACAGAAATGGCTCGGGTATCAAACTAAGAGTCAAGTATCATATCCAATCAGAGTGTCACATCAAAAGGGTCATATATCAGAAGCTGCATATCAATATCTCAGAAGTAATATCAAAGGTCCAACTCAGAGTTTATCAGATCAAAGTTCATATTAAATAATCAAGTCAGGGTTCCGAACCACAGTTCATTTCAAAAGTTTCTATCAAAAGTCCTTTTTAAAACAATCCTTTATTCATGATTTTCATAAAACGATCCTTTAAAGTAGTTTTTCATAAAAATAATCTTTCAAAACGGTTTTTCATAAAAATAGTCTTCCAAATATAGTATTCACAAAAGTTAGTAACATTTATATAAAAGTGGTTTCGCCTCATTGATAAACATCTTTTTAAAATGGTTTTTCTCAAAACATTTTCAAGGCATAATTATAAAAGGTTTTGATAACATAGCTTCATATCAGAGGTCATATCAAATGGGATCAACAGAGAAGGTTCAAGCGAAAGGGAATCATAGCAATCAACTCAGAAAATTAACGAATCAGAATACGAAAGAGATCATGAGAAACCTTAAAAGAAAAGGTCAGAATATCTGTACCTCATACCGCAACCGAAAACACAACAGAAAATATCAAGGTCGGAAGCAGACTCCATCTCCAGCGAATCTACACGAATTCATGACTGACTTATTAAAACGTATTTAATTCAGATTACTTATTTTAGTCGGCTTTTCCAGTTTTAGTAACTTTCCAT
The DNA here is from genome assembly GCA_021014915.2 of Artemisia tridentata subsp. tridentata. Lineage (NCBI taxonomy): Eukaryota > Viridiplantae > Streptophyta > Magnoliopsida > Asterales > Asteraceae > Artemisia > Artemisia tridentata. Next base: position 221,043,131 of record CP139505.1, on the reverse strand, counting down.
CTTTAGCAGGTTTCCATATTTAGCAAATTTCTATTTTTAGAAAGTTTCCATATTTGGTAAGGTCCCATAATTAGGAGATTAAAGTATTTTAACTTAAGTTAAGTCGTAATTAATCATATTATGGACATAGGGTATATTTTAACAAGTTTAGATAGTTCAGGGTTAAATGTGACAAGTTTTCATAAATTAGGGTTTTAATTGTAAATATTCTAAAGTCAAGGGTTTTAAATGAAAATATTGCAAGTTACTGATTAAAACACATATTTTATTCAGAATCACCTTTTATTCCTTTAAGTTTCATAATTTACACTTTACACCCTTTAATTATCAAAATTACAAAATAAACCTTATAATTACATAATTTACAATTTAACCCATATAATATCCATAATTACACAATTGACCCTCACATTTACTAAATTACAGATTATACCCTCAAATATGAGTGTGGTACGAATTCAAACCCCTTAGTTTCACATAATTACATTTTTAGTCCCTCCATTTAAAATAATGTAATACGAAACCCTAATTTCCCATTTAATTCCAAATCTTGCAAATTTACACATAAGAACCTAATGTTATAATTTTTATATATTCTTCCAGATCTATATAACATTTTAAAAATATCCCACAAGTTTTAATAATTACAAAACACCCCCTTATCATTGTAAAATCAAATCATTACACATTTTAAGTTTCAATTCTTAACCTTAATCTTCCCAAATCATTTAGCCATCATTATCACATCACAATTACACATTTACATCACCAAATCCAGATTTTAAAACCCTAATATCAGATCGCAACCCTAGTTCCTTTTATTTCCATTCGAAATCCAAAAACCCGCTTTTACTTTAAATTCGTTACACTTTATTTCGACCTTAACAAATCAAACCATTATTTTTCCTGGATCATATACATCATATGGAGTCTAATAAAAATAATCTCCATGCCCAGAAAATTTGTTTTCAATATTTTAGGATTTACACCCGTTTTAACACTCTAAATTCACAACGATTAACCTAGGCTTCTACAATTCGAAATACTATTTTTCCCAGCTTATATGATGACCAAGGAACTCATAAAATTTAATAAGGCAACCCATAAAAATCGTATAACCCGTTTTACATATTTAACCCATTTTACACAATTATATTTCAAACGACCCATTAAGCTTTGCATGATTCGAAACCTTCATTTTTACTAGATCATATATGATATAATAAGTGTAAGAAAAATACCAAATCAATTGTTGAACATGTGTATGAGCCAAAACGAATTTAGGCTTCTCGGATGGATTTGCGACAAGAAATAAACCTCACGCCCAAACGAAAGCACCTCAAACCTTGAAACCAATTTCCTTAGCTCCCTTAATTGATGTAGAATCCCAGAAAAATCACCCACGAATTTTGGATGGCCGGATCAACGCGTTTAGAATTTTATGTGTGTTTTATTGTTTCGGTTTAGGGTTTTGAGGTTAAAAGGAAGTTTGTTGCAAATAAAAGGAAATTGCCGCGTCAAAGGGGAGGCTTGGATGGCCAAAATTTCGGAATTAACTTGGCCCATTCAATTTTGATTAGTTTCCCCATTTAAATGTATTTATAAAGTTTAATAATAATAGTAATAATATGTAAAATCATAATTTGGTCCATCAAGGGTATTTTGGGTATTTTCATAATTTTGTACCTTGTAAAAATATTAAATGTAGTTGCCAAAATTATTTGGTATCATATCTTGTTCATTTCCAGAAGTTCGGGATTGATTTGGTACTTTATAAGTTAAATATTAAAATTTTAAGATCATAGGGGCTATTTGGTCTTTTTACCATGTTTCGGATTTTAGGGTTTTACAACCGACCTGTTGTATTTATATCCGAGCATGGTTGGAACACATGTTTTTCGCTTTTTACCGGGCCAAGCTCATCACCAAGAACCGACCCTATTGTGATTGCCCGTGTGGGGGAGTTGGACTATGCCCGTGTTGTATTTATATCTTGGCGGGGTTGGAATACGTGTTTTCTGCTTTTTTTCGGTCCAAACTTCTCACAAAGAACTGACCCCCTTGTGATAGCCCGTGTGGGGTCAGACGAATGTGGTCACTACATTTGTCTGACGCTAGACGGAGATTCTCCACTTCCGCATCTCCACCCACAATGGAGGAGGAACAGAACCCAAGATGCATCCCAATGGGAAACATTATATTACGATCGACTAAATAAATCATTGTAGTATCTTAGAACTAACTATTGACGAGCTTGTAATTTTGTGAACACTCTATTTTCTGCTTTTTTTCGGTCCAAACTTCTCACAAAGAACTGACCCCCTTGTGATAGCCCGTGTGGGGTCAGACGAATGTGGTCACTACATTTGTCTGACGCTAGACGGAGATTCTCCACTTCCGCATCTCCACCCACAATGGAGGAGGAACAGAACCCAAGATGCATCCCAATGGGAAACATTATATTACGATCGACTAAATAAATCATTGTAGTATCTTAGAACTAACTATTGACGAGCTTGTAATTTTGTGAACACTCTATCTTTTGATATATATATATATATATATATATATGTATATATATATATATATGTATATATATATATATATGTATATATATATATATATATATATATATATATATATGTATATATATATATATATGTATATATATATATATATGTATATATATATATATATGTATATATATATATATATATATATATATATATATATATATATATATATATATTATATATATATATACATATATATATATATACATATATATATATATAACATATATATATATATACATATATATATATATACATATATATATATATACATATATATATATATATATATATATATATATATATATATATATATTGATTATTCGTTTTCCTCTGTGGTTGACTTTATTCTTGTATTATTTAAATTAACAATACATTACTTATTTATGTTTATGTTGTAAATAACTGTTTGTATCATTTGAATTAATTATTTGGCCAGGTGGAACAAAATAATCCTTACATGTGTCGCTGTAAGAACGGATTCATTATAGAGAGGATATCCCGTAAAGAAGGTAGTTATGGGCGACCGTATTACGCATGTCCTCTTTCAGTGGTAAGTAATCATACGTTTGCTTAGTTATGTAAATTATTTGTTTGTTAATAATACATTTCTTATTATTTTCTTAACATGTAACAGCCAGGAACAGATGACTATGGTTGTCGGTACTTTATGTGGAAGGATTTGTTTCAAAAGAAGCACTTTAGTCGAGCCTCTTCTTCAACGCAGTGCTCAGACTGCGTTGCTAAAGCTAATAAGATTGACCAGCTTGAAGCAAGAAACAAGTTGTTGATGACAAGAATAAAGACGCTGGAGATGGAGTTAGAATTGGCAAGGAATCCTGAGGATCACGCTTGTCAGTCGAGTGCAAGGCTTCATGATCTTTTAAATGAAATGAATAATCTTCATATGTCGTAGATGTTGTTGTTTTTAAATAATGTGTTGACGTTGTCGTTCAATTTAATAATAACAGTTGTTGTTGTAGTTATTTAATGTGGCAATATTTAACGTGCTATTATACAAAAAAATAATTATACAAAACATTATACATATACAAAACATTATTAAACACAAATATACAAAACATTATACATATACAATACATTATTATACCTTTCTATTTAAAAACAAAAACAAAAACAAAAACAAAACAAAAAAACAAAAAAAACAAAAAAAAAAAAAAAAAAAAAAAAAAAAAAAAAAAAAAAGAAGAAGCAAAACGACAAAAAGTACCTCCTAGGTACCGTTGATATAACCCCACCCAAGGGAGGGGGTGAGTTTTTAAATTGATCCTCTTTGTTTTCTGATGATGTGACCTACAAGTGGGGCTAAGTCATATATTTTATATTAGCTTTTATCATTATCTTAATTGAGATATTTTTTTATTATATTGGGTATTCATATAAATAAAAGTGGAACATTTTTGGGATTAAAATCCACTTTTAACCAAACAATTAATTTGCACTCGCTAATCCCATTTCCAATCCGTCCAATTCTGAAACCAAACCAACAGTGATCTCTGTACCCAAACCAAATAGCACCTAAATTGTTTATGGCGTTGCTCAACATAAAAAGGAGTACAATACTAGTTTATTTTTAACTAAGGTAATATGCGCGGAGGATACCAAACTTTGCATTTTTGTTATATTAAGTTACCGAATTGTTATTTTTATTCACTTGGGTCACTAAACTTATAAGAAATGACATTTAAATCACTAACAAATAACATTAGCATCAATACGAATGACCTGAAAAAACGCATATATTTTTTTAAATTCGGTAAATTAAATGTTATATTTTATAAGTTTAGTAATTTGTACATATATAAGTTCAGCAACATATACATCATATTTGATAAGCTCAATGACCTATATGAAGGGGAAAAAAGAGCAAATTCCACGCTTGCCCCAAAGGTACAACTTTACTTACCTTATGTGCCCCAAAAAATTTTCATTTCTCAAAATGCCCCAAGGCGAAGGTCGCCCTGAGTGTGTTTGGGTGACTTCTCTAAAATATTGACAAGTGTTTCAGGGTTGGTGGGATTTTTTTTATTTTGTTTATTGTAAATTACATATATAGCCCCACACTTGCTTTTGTGTTCACTTGTAACCATCACCTACTTCGGCCACCATGAAAACACACACAGAGACACCCTTTATGCTCCTCATCATCCTCATCACCTTCATTTCCCTCGCTGTGACATCATTTGCCGTGGAAGATGACGCAAGGTGTCTCCAAGGTCTCAAAACCTCATTTCAAGACCCAAGTAATAAACTTTCTTCATGGGTTTTCACTAATGATTCGTTGTGTAAGCTTGCTGGTGTTTCTTGCTAGAATGAGAAGGAGAAAAAGTTGATTTCTTTACATTTGCCAGAATATTCCCTCGCCTTAATGTTGCCAGAATCTTTGCAGTATTGTAGGTCTTGGCAGACTTTGGATCTTTCTAAAAATAATATATCTGGGAGTGTTCCTGGTGAGATCTTTACTTAGTTGCCATATTTAGTAACTTTGGATTTGTCTGGTAATTTTCCGGTGGAGATACAAAATTGTAAGTTTTCGAATGATTTGATTTTGGGTGATAATGGATTTTTGGGTATGATTCCTTATGAGTTGGGATTGTTAGAAGGTTGAAAAAGCTGGATTTGTCAAATAACGAGTTATCGGGGTTGGTATTGGATGATTTAGCAAGGTTCGGGATGGATTCATTTAGTGGGAATGAGGGGTTGTGTGGTTCGCCGGTTAAGTCGAAATGTAGTAAGATGAATAGTAAGAATTTGGTCGTTATTATTGTTGCGCAGGTTTTAGGTGTTGCAGGGTCGTTTTTGTTGGGGTTTGAATGTATTTGTAAAGTTGTAATAGTTGAGTGCCAGGTTGTTTTGATGTTGTTAGCTTGAGATGGTTAATACAAATATCGTTGCAGTAACTATTGGCGGTGTTTGCAGTGGTGGCCGAAGTGGGTGGTGGTGGCCGGAGTAGGTGATGTTACAATTGAACAAAATAATTAAAATGTACAAGTTTCAAAGCTATAAGTACAAAAGCAAGTGCGAGGCTATATATGTAATTTGCAAAAAAAAAAAAAAAAAAAAAAAAAAAAAAAAAAAAAAAAAAAACCAACAACCTTGGGACACTTGTCAAGATTTTGGAGTAGCCGCCAAACACACCCGGGCGACCTTCGCCCTTGAAATGAAATTTTTTTGAAACACATACGGTAAGTATAGTTGTACCTTTGGGGCAAATGAGGAATATGCTAAAAATAAAAAATAAAAAATCCTTAAAGTTTTGAACCAAAGACATCAAAGACCTAATGAGTTGAGATCCGTGACAATTAGCTACTATCTAAAGAACAAATCCGTAGATCTCAGCCATACAACCTACTTTCATCCAACGGCAAAGATGAAAGCATAAAATAACAAACAAGGGCAAAAAAGTAATTTCTACTCCCTCAGTAAAAGCAGAAAAATATCTTCATTCCCATCTCATTTAATATTCCAGTTTCTCTCTCATAAAAAACACAGGCATCCAATTTTCTCTCTAATCACAAAACAAACCTGATAACCTTTTAAACCACCGGAAAAACTTCCGATTAACCGCAAAATCACCGTAAAACTTACGATTAAACACCGATCTGTTGTTCGACCTGTTGTTCCACCGTCGGCCTGTTGTTCCGCGGCCGATCTGTTGTTCCGCCGCCGCTGATCTGTTGTTCTGCCGCCGCCGCCGAGCTGCTCGAGAAGGATGCTTTCCTATAAATGACTATTCATGTCACTGAATGTATACTTTCGATGTTTTTTTAATTACATCATAGTCTACTTGTTTGGGTTGAACCAACTGATATTTCGACAAGTGCGATGTTGGTTGTTTTTTCAATCGTATTTTATTGTGCTCTTTAGAAAAATTCATATCGACTTTGTTGTCATCCTTCTGGAAAACTTTTTGTGTACATGGAATTTGTTACAACAGATATAATTTGAATTTTATAAGTTAAATCTTGGAGCAAATTGATTTATTGTTCTGTTGCAATCAAACTTATTTGTTGAAATATCCTTTCTTACAGCTTTTTGGGACGGTTTAAAGTGTTACTGATTATCAACTTTTGATGTGAATTTATTTTTCATTTTCTTTGAAATTTCTACAATGTTTTATAAGAATTGTTTATTGAATTTATGGAATTGTCGTTTTCTTGAATATAAACTTTTTACAGAATGCCTAACTATGGTATTTTTATTGTGTTTGAATTTAAAACACAAAAGCATACTCAACATTTTTATAAAATGTAGAGAAAACAAAACATATAATTTGTAAGAAATATGTTATCAAATCAAGCATGCAAATCACATGTGATTCGTGTGTAAATCACATGTGATCCATGTGTAAACCACATGTGATTTTCCAAAGAAAAAAAAATGCATTTCAACTATGAAATTCATGGTTTTGCTTTAGCAAAAATATCATCTCTTCGATGATTGTATAGCTTAAGATGCGAAGCAAACAACTTTTTCTATAAAGAACAACAAAGTGTACATAAATTAAAAATAATTTGATGTAAAATCACATGTGATTTGAGGTAAATCATACGTGATTTGCATATCAACCTGCGTAAAAATACAATAAACAAAGCAACAAATAAGGCTTATGACTTGAACTTGACTTTTTTAATTTATAATTTTTTTAAATAGAAGCACCTAAGACAACACATTCATATCAATCAATAATCATCACTCGTATGTACAAAAGTACGTAAAATCTAATCATACAATAACATGCGGTGATAACGACTTCACAAGATGAATATTAATGTATACACTATTTATTAGTTCTGAGATTCTTTTACAGCAATCACATGTGATTTGTACAAAATCACATGTGATTCTTTGGTGGATCACGTGTGATTCTCTCATAAAAATTTTGAGTATAGACTCTTGATTAGTTCTGAAATTCCTTTACAAATCACATGTGATTCTAGAACAAATCACATGTGATTCAGAACAAATCACATGTGATTTCTTAATCAGAACAAATCACATGTGATTCTAGAACAAATCACATGTGATTCAGAACAAATCACATGTCCTTTCTTAATTAGTTTCATACAAAAATGTAGTAACATGCAATTGAAAGTGATTACTCAGAGTTATATTACAAAATCACATGTGATTCAGAACAAATCACATGTGATTCTAGAACAAATCACATGTGATTCAGAACAAATCACATGTGATTCAGAACAAATCACATGTGATTCATAACAAATCACATGTGATTCATAATAAATTTGTTTTGATCTTAAAGGACTAAAAGTTTTTGATAAAGAAATTATTTAAAAGAACAAAATTAGGCAATGAAATTTTAAAAATCATGTTACACATAAATTTGTTTTGAAGGTAACTGAATTATTTTTTTTGAATTATTTCTAGATCCATCAAACGCGGGAAACAAAGGTGGTGTGAAAGGAAAAACATAATGGAAGATGGAAGCCACTTCAAGTTAGGGTGGAGCCGAAAAAGAAATGTGAAATAGTGGAGAGAAGACTAATACATATGCAAAATAAATTTTGATTTGAATTTATTTTTCATTTTCTTTTTATGCAATGCTTTATATATCTTGTGAATTGAATTATGAAATTCTCATTTATTTAAATACAAAACTTTTTACTTAATGCTCATTTCTAGTATTTGTATTATATTTGAATGTAAGACATAAGAGAGTACACTAACATGTTATCAAATCAAGTATTAATCGCATGCAAATCACATGTGATTAGTGTGTAAATCACATGTGATTCGTTTGTTAACCACATGTGATTCACCTTAAAAAATAATTTGAGGTAAAATCATATGTGATTTGAGGTAAATCACATGTGATTTGCATATCAACCTGAGTAAAAATACAACAAAACCACAAAGAAGGCATACGGCTTGAACTTGCCTCTTTTCATTTATCTTTTTTTAAAACAGAAGCACCTAAGATCAACAAATTGATATAAATCAATAATCATCACTCGTACGTATATAAAGTACCTAAAGCCTAATCATTCGGTTATAACGAACCCACAAGTTAAATAACCTGACACATAAAGTACCTAAAACCTAATCAACTTCCCCTTGAATTTCTTTGACACCTTCTTATGCTCATCACTTTCAAAATCTTCTTTGGAATCTAATAACTTCCTTTTTCTCTGAATAGGCTTAGACTCGGCCTTCGGCTAGGCTTTTCTTCAACTTTTTAAGCAAGACCTGTAGTTAGTCACATACAAAAATGTAGTTATTAACATACAATTGAAAGTGATTACTCAGAGTTATATTACAAAATCACATGTGATTCAGAACAAATCACATGTGATTCTAGAACAAATCACATGTGATTCAGAATAAATCAGATGTCCTTTCTTAATTAGTTTCATACAAAAATATAGTTAGTAACATGCAATTGAAAGTGATTACTCGTTATATTACAAAATCACATGTGATTCAGAACAAATCACATGTGATTCTAGAACAAATCACATGTGATTCAGAATAAATCACATGTGATTCAGAACAAATCACATGTGATTCAGAATAAATCACATGTCCTTTCTTAATTAGTTTCATACAAAAATGTAGTTAGTAACATGCAATTGAAAGTGATTACTCAGAGTTATATTAAAAAATCACATGTGATTCTAGAACAAATCACATGTGATTCTAGAACAAATCACATGTCCTTTCTTAATTAGTTTCATAATAAACGCAACATTCGGACAACAGAAAATCCCAACTGTCTAATCTATTTGTCTTGAATGTATCTATAATCTATGTGTCTAATCCCAAACTAAAGGCAACAACATCCATTCTTGTATGTATCTATAATCTATACATTTAAAGCCGAACATAAATAAGTTTGCACAAACTTGTTACATAAATAAGTTTGCACAAACTTAAAAAGTTTCAATCATTACTTTAGTAACAGTTAATCATAGTCGACATAATTATTTTCTTCTATAAAAATCCAAACTATTCACAGCACCAACAGTTTGCAGGTGAACCAACCAGAATAATTTTCACCTGCCCAAGAAATTTCGCATTTTGACCTGTTACCCGATCCACCTACCTAGCTCACTTATACTATCGTAAAACATAGAACATATAGATATATAGGTAGTCCTGAATCCTGATAGTAGAGGGACTTCATAGAAAAAGCGTCTTGATTGGAGTTTCAAGGTTGGTTCCCTCAATATCTTTGCGCATCTAAAAGCTAGGTACATATCAGTTCTTTATCCAATTTTTTTTCTAAATGAGTATACAACATCAATAATGCAAATTATGTTAACCAAGGATAGAGACCATAAAGCTTGGCAACAAGCACAAACAATGTGTACAAGCTTGCAAAGGAAAATACAAAGTGACCTTAGAATCATGAAAACTGGACACAAGATTGCAACTGTAGTTATTATGAGATGAAGAGCGATTACAACCTACAAGAGTAGATCAACCACTACTAATTTTACCAAACATTATATTTCCAATAAACTACGCAATCAAATCAAACAAAAACAATTACACTTCTTTTCTCCCATAGTAACAGAACATGTATATCATGTATGGCTACAAGAAGTAAAAAATGATCATTCTCCATTGCAATCACTAGACTAGACAGCAATCAGACTTTGTTACTAATCCTAAACGAACGTCCTCCTTAGTTCCTTCTACAAACAACAAGGCTGATTCACTAACTATTTACGAAGTATATATATAAGCGCAAGTATTAACTAATCATTTACTTAAACAGCTTGTCTGCTTATAAAAAAATCAAATAAAATTAAAATTAAAATTAAAATAATTAGTTACAAAACCTGCATATCCAACTGATTATTCCGATTAGGAGACGAACTCGAGCTCTCAAGCGAATCTAAACTTCCAGCCGACGGAGGCGAACCAGTGACCGGCGTCGGAGAAGATGATTCAGTAGTTTGTGGTGGTGAAGGTGGCGGTGGTGGTGATTTGTCCATTGATTGTGACGGAGGTGCGGTGCCGCTGGTGGTTGCGGCCGCCATCGGTGATGGTGACGTTGTGTTATTAAAATGTTACTGATAATGATAAAATGAAGGTTTAGTTTTATTTACTAATATTACAAAAATGCCCTTTAATAATTAATTATATTAAAATAAAGATTAATTTAGACCTTTAGATTTAAAATAGATGAATGGTTGAGATCACTTAATTTGATCTTGAGATAATTATTGTCTTCATTTGAACTTTTCTCAAAACCTAATAAACAATCCAAAAAACTTGAAGAGGCAAAATACAAAGTTACCAACTATAACAAACACAACACAATACCCTGCTTAAACTACATCGGGAGTTATTTACTTTCCTTTTACATCCTCAAACTCTATCTTTTATACCATCTCTCTAGGGTTTCTTAAACAACAGAAACCAAAAAGAACAACAACAATGGATCCTCGGTACCAACAACCACAACAACAATGGATGATGCAACCACCACAACAACAAGTACCACCACTACCACAACAGTTTCAACAACCACCACCACAAATGTATACATATAACCCACAACCACAACCGCCTGTTGTTGTACCTCAGTATACGGTTGCAGGTGGGCCCACTCATCAACCCGCTAGTGCCGATGAGGTTCGTACGTTGTGGATCGGTGATTTGCAGTATTGGATGGATGAACAGTATCTTGTTAGCTGTTTTGCTCAATCTGGAGAGGTATATATTTTTTCGTTGTTTATGGTTTTCTTTCGCGTATTTAGTTTCTTAGATGTGTATTCCTTTTTAGGTTAGACTATAATATAATGTAATGGGCAAACGATAGTTGTGATATATGATATTAATCGTGTCGCGGTTATTTATGTGTATTCATTGTACAGTAAAATAAGATGCATATATGGCTTATTTTATGGTAGCGTTGTAAATGCTTAATTAGGACATGGGACGATAACTTTTTGGTTGATTATGTTTCAAATGCATATATGGCTTATTTTAGTTTAGTGTATTTAGTTTCTTAGATGTGTATGTATTCCTTTTTAGGCTAGACTATGGGGGTGTTTGTTTCGGCTTATATAGTTGGCTTATGGCTTATTTGGTTCTGGGCGTATGTTACGTAAGCTCACTTTTTTGGCTTCTTTTTCAACCTTTTGGCTTGTATAGGCTTATTATGTCAATCTGGAGAGGTATATATGTTTTCGTTGTTTTCGGTTTTGTTTCGTATATTTAGATTATGTTTTTTAGATGTGTATTCCTTTTTAGGCTAGACTATAATATAATGTAATGAGCAAACAATATGTGTGATATATGCTAATAATCATGTTGCGGTTATTTATGTGTATTCATTGTACAATAAAATAAGATGCATATATGGCTTATTTTATGGTAGCGTTGTAAATGCTTAATTAGGACATGGGACGAATACTTTTTGGTTGATTATGTTTTAAATAACGTGCAATTAAGTATTTACCTCATTGGGTTAAGACCCAGGTACTTTACTTATGTTCGTTTAGGTTGTTTTTGTAACCTGTAATCTCGCTATTTTCATGCTATGATATTCAATTCAACATTGTATTGAAATTGAATATTTGATTTAAAAGTTATTAGTTCAGAAAGCTGTATTTTGGTTATGAGACGACCTAAACGGGACCCAAATCTATCTTATAATGGCTCATAGCTACAAACGTAAGTACAATGACTATTGACTAAAACGAGACAAATGAGAAACCATGCTGTTATTTTGCCCAAAAAACCTTCACCTCATCTGGCATTAGAAGGCAAACATTACCTCTAAAGTTCTAGCAGAAGGGTAATTTGTACTTTTGTTACTCATGTGTTATGGTCCAAGTTATTACACATCTGCAAGATGGTAGCACTGTTTTTATGTCCTTAACTATGCAAATAAGTTTTGTTGTTGAAGTACACGTTTTCAGTTTTTGTTTCTGATAGTGATTACTGTAATATATAAACTTCTGTTTTATAAACGATTAGCTGAATTTATTGTGCTGTAAATATGAAGGAATTGTTGTTAGTTGTTACCATAATTGAAGTCATGTTATTGATTACAGGTGATTTCTGCAAAAGTTATACGTGACAAGCAAACTGCGCAATCTGAAGGTTATGGGTTCATTGAGTTTGTTAGCCGTGCTGCTGCAGAAAAGCATTTACAGACATACAACGGTGCTCTTATGCCCAACGTTGAGCAGAACTTCAGGTTGAACTGGGCTTCTTTTGGTGTTGGTGAAAAACGTGCAGATGGTGCTCCTGATTTCACCATATTTGTTGGAGATTTGGCAGCTGATGTCACAGATTATACATTACAGGAGACATTTAGAGCTCATTATCCATCTGTAAGGGGTGCGAAAGTTGTAACTGATCGAATGACGGGACGCACAAAGGGCTATGGATTTGTGAAGTTTGGAGACGAGACTGAACAAATACGTGCTATGACTGAGATGAATGGAAGATTATGCTCAACTAGACCAATGCGTATTGGGCCAGCTGCTAACAAAAATGCTGTTGGTGGACAACAGTATCAAAAAGGTACATCAAAACCCTGGTATTATCTACTTCATTGTGATTTAATTCTTGAATTCTCTGTATTTGTTTTTTTCACCTTGAATTGTTAGAAGGATTTTGTGTAGTTTTGTTTATCAAGTATAAGTTCTATGCATTGGTATTGCGTTTAAATTCTGAAGATATGTGCTAGCTTGCAGAGTCATTTCCTTCCCGTGCTTTGAGAATTTTGGGCATTAAGTTTTTTGTAAAGAATTAAACATGCAACAACTTATTAGAACTGTTGTCTCAAAGCAGGGCATCAAGGGGCTCTATCATGTAAGGGTATCGCACTGATTTCAGCAGAAATAATTACCCCTATAGTGGGTGGCCTTGCGTAGGTCAGTTTTAATTTAAGCCGTTAAATTGCCCTTACCGTTTAATTCAGTTCCTCAGTTTTTACTTTTTTCTTTTAAGTCCATTAATATTAACCTTTCCTTCCATTCAAGTTTTCAATTTTCTGTCATTCAAGTTTTCAATTTTCAGTATTTTCTTTTCCGCAATAACCACAAATTATTTTTATTCTTGCTTGCAAGTTATGTCTTTCTCTGCATCGTCATACTTTTTCTTTGATCTGTTTCTCGTTCATAGACTTTTATGTTCGCTGTCTTTGTCTCTCCACCTATAATTAAAGTTTAGCGTTTTTATGATGATTCCTTTTCACTTATATTATAAGTTTTTCATAATCACAATCTCGTTAGTTTCCACTTATCCCATATACTGATATAATAGCTAGGAGTCTATGGGAGAACAGGGCTTCAAGCTATAGTTTGCACTAGGCTTATGCTTTCTATCATAGTTAAGGCTACATCATTCTTAATTTTCAGTTTCGGAAACCATGACTAATAGTTGTTAAGGGGGGGTTGTAGCTGAACAAACAGAACGGTAGAAGGATCAATAGATTTATTGGATCTTTTGGTATTTATAGTTCCAAATACCAACTGTTTTGTGTTATCTGCCTTGTTGGAGATACAAATATTGGGATATGTCATGGGCCAGACTGAGATCTTTGGCTCTGTTTCTAGGAATATGGATTTAGTCATTAATGTTTCTTTATGGAGCCATGACGTTTTCAGGATCCATCTATGAATTCAGTGAATTGTTTTGTCTGCCTGTATTATTTTACGTAGGAGTAGGAAGATGTCCCATCATCACAGTTTGAATTCTGGTTTTGTAAACTTGAATAACAGCAGTTAACACAATCATATTGTTTCTTGTTTATGCCGACTTAAACAATATGCACAATTATGAACAAATGACTTAAGTGCTTGCTGTTTTGTTCAGATACATGCAACAAATGAATGTATTTGCCACCCCTGCTTACTTTTAAAACATGCATCACATTATTACATGCTGGGCAAGGGTTGTCCATTTGCCTGGGCCGACTTAGTATTTTGCTGTCTCCTCTTGTACGATGCACTTACTATGTTACCTTTGAAGAACAATAGCTGATTAATTTTTTATATGAATGCTACTTTGTTTTGCTGAATGAGTAGGTAAATAATTATGACCTAATAAGCCATATCTTATCTGTTTGATGCTACAATGCATGCAACATATCCTATCTGTTTGGTGCTACGGATATCTTATCTTTTTTATGCTACAATGCTACAGTTTTATAGATGTCTTGACAGTAATTTTATTGTGTTATGTTTTCTGCAAACCTTAATATGTAATATTTGTAAGAGCGTAATACATCAATGTCATTATATGTGGTTACATATCTAAATTTTTATCATTCTGGTCACTTTGCAATGTTCAAACCTGCTTTTGCATCTGAAACCTATCTGGAATTCTGGTTGTAACCATCAACATATCGGGCAGCAGAATGGTAAAAAAGAAGTCACTTGCTCCTTGTTTTAACATTATTAGTTTGCTTTACTTGCAGCTTCATACCAGAATACTCAGGGAATACAGAATGATGAGGATCCAACTAATACTACTGTCAGTAAACTTTTTCATTGCCAGAGCACATATTGCTTTCTGGAACCAGAATTCTCATTGGTTTCAATATATTGATTACAGGTATTTGTTGGTGGTTTGGATCCTAACGTCACAGACGACCATCTTAAGCAAGTATTTAGCCAATATGGACAATTAGTCCATGTGAAGATTCCCGTCGGCAAACGGTGTGGATTTGTTCAATTTGCTGAGAGGTATGTGTGTTTATGGAAACTTTTGCTAAATTAAGGTGGGAATATTAGAGGTGACGCTGTCGACCTATTTACTTTTGTATTGGTATATTAAAGATGTAATTTATCTGAAACAAGTCTAAGCAAAATTTTAGCTGAAAGGAGAAGGAACGGGTTGGAAGTCGTCCAAAGTTCATTAATAATGCATAGGACATGATATATCATTTTTATCCAAAATCTAAATTATTGTTTCTAACTATCTTGGTATTGTAATCCAAATTAATGCATTAATTATATATATTATTAGGAAAAAAAAGAAAAGTGTTGGCACATGTAGCATATCCATGCCTTTTAACTGTATCGAAAATGGCAAGTTATGACCCGAACTGGCTATACCCCGTCATTCAATCAGCTTGACCTGCCTATTTTGCAACCTCTATAATATATTTATTCAAGTGCTTGGATGTGTCATGCTTGTGCAGAAGCTGTGCTGAAGAAGCATTGCGATCACTACAAGGAACTCAATTGGGTGGACAAACTGTGCGACTTTCATGGGGTCGTAGTCCTTCCAGTAAACAGGTTCGTTTAAGCATTTTCAGCTGTATTTTTCTTAAATCATTTCAACAGTTTAAATCTGGATGAAATAGGACTTCTTGATTTCATGCTTATGATATAGAGAACTACCTATTAAACTTTAGAATAAGTCGATGAAAGATCTTTTTGTATTTTATAGTAGGCTTTTCAATCAACTGTGTGACGTTCTAGGGTTGACCTGAGCACTTTGTTTATTTAATTATTACATACTATGGCACAACCTTTGGTTGGGAACAGGTAGATTTTCAGGTTGCGCCGGGTAGAGGTGCAACATATAACCGGTTTTTTTTTTAACCGGCCGAAAAAACCGAAACTGGTTTTTTAAAAAACCGGTTTTTTTAACCGAACCGGTTAGACTGGTTTTCGATTTTATAAGTGGACCGGTTTTATATCCGGTTTTTTCAAAAAACCGGTTTTAACCGGTTTTATTTATTTTTATATATACATGGGAGAATAGAACACCAATACCAACAGACCATTAAAAGCAAAACACATCAATATAATGATAACAAAACACATCTATTCTCCCATGCGTATTCGGGAATCCCATGCGTATTGGTGTTTTATTTATTCGTGTTCTACAATGATCTATCAGACCATTAAAGGTCAAAAACATGAAAATTATCATCATAGATTTTGTTTGAAGCTTACACTTCATATAATATCCGAAACTAAAAATATAAGATTCATAACAAGCATGTTATAATCTATTCTTGTTTCGTTCAAAACGACTCAATTAAAAGCAAAACACATCAATACCTACCCGAGACCTTATATCAAGATCTTGAAGTCATAAGTTCTTCAACGCTTCTTGATTTGTGCTAAACCGAAAGAAATAGGTCGTCTATGTATTCAGTTTCTTGTTACATGACTGAGGCTTGTCAAGAGTAAATTAATGATAACAAGAAATTCATACGGGCTTGTTATTGTGCTATTGTTGTGAGATCGGATTGATGTTCTTGATGATAATAATTAGATGAGATTTGAGAAAGATGAGTTAGGTGAGAAAAGTTAAGGTGGGAGGCGGATTCTCACAAAGTGTGTATTAGGGTTATGTTGGAAAGAGAAAAATTAGGGTACTATATCCATTTAATACCGGTTATCAATTGTTAATTAGATCACGTAGTAAAAGTTATGATTGTATTTTTTTTAGTATGTTTCTAGTGCAAATAAAAAGTTATGATTGTATTTGTTTAGTATGTTCCCGGTGAATTGTTTAATTAAATGTTTGATAATTAACAAGTTTATTAAATAAATGTTCGAACATGTATGTAAAATTCCGAAAAAAAAAACGAACCGGTAAATAACCGATAAAAAAACGGAATCCGAACATTTATAACCGAAAAAATCCGAACCGGTAAAAAACCGATTCCGAAAATTTATAACCGAAAAAAACCGATTCCGAACATTTATAACCCAAAAAAACTGATTTCGGAAAAACCGAAAAAACCGGTTTTCCCAAAACCGAAAACCGGTTTTAACCGATTTATTTGCACCTCTAGCGCCGGGTCGACCTGGTAACACTCTTTTGGTTTTCTTCAGAATCGTATGAAGTTATTATACTAAATATGATAACAAAATCAATCAATAAATTAGGATCACATTTTTTTAAGGCGATTTAGGATGCTCTAAAACTGTTGAATATGCTTTTGACAACTTAGTATTTAAAATGCTCTCTTTTTTTAACTAAAATTCTAATTAAGCCATTTTCACGTTCTATTGGATTCCTAAAAGTTAAGAGAACTTGTATTTCAAGGAACGTTAGTCTCTTGTTGTATATCTTTTATTTCTCAGTCTGAAACTAATAAGCAACAAGCACTGATATATTATATCTGTTCAGCCTCAAGTAGAGCAAAGCCAGTACAACGGCGCTGGATACTACGGATATGGACAGGGATATGAGACTTATGGTTATGCTCCAGTAGCACAAGATCCTGCTATGTACTATGGAGGCTATCCTGGATATGGTGGTTATCCGCAAGTCCAACAGCAACCACAGCCACAACCGCAATCTCAGCAGCATCAGGTATGATCAAATAACAGTTAAATATTCTTATTATTTCTGGATGTTTTGGTCGGTCAATTGAACATGATCTTGTTAGTGTGGACATTGGTTGCCTTTGCTGCTTTTGTTCTCAAATATAACAGAACTTCATGGTGGCAGGGGATTTTAATATCTAGTATATTTAATGTAGTGTATTTAATCTATTAAAAAATGTATTTTAATATAGTGTATTTTTTTTAATATAGTGTATTTTGATCTATTAAAAAAATTATTTTAATATAGTGTATTTTAATCTATTAAAAAATATATTTTAAAAGTATACATTGTGCCCCCTTGAGTTCCGCCACAATTTTACTTTATTTCAGTTCAAAATACATGCAATGTTTTTCAGAAGAAGTTTAGCTCCGACCCATTAATTACGTACACATTAATATTAGAACCGTGGTTACACATCATGTTGCTTACATGTTTTGATCAAACTACATGTATATGCGAGTCCCCTAGTCGTTTAATTGGTTGGTTTGTCATACCATTGATTTGGTACATGGTTGATAAATTTATTTTATCTGATGTAATATTCTGATTGTGCAGTGATCTGATTGGTTTGGCGTGTCTGGGATTGCAAGATGAAGGCGTAGAGTTCCTAGCAAAGAAAGAAGGATCAAGTACTAGAGCTGCTAGTAAATCATTAGATCTTTACTCTGAAACTCACTTTTGAGATATTTCGGGTATGTTTGGCAAAACTAGCTGTAAGCTGTATGCTGTAAGCTGTAAAACTGTAAACTGTAGGCTGTAAGCTGTAAGCTGCAAAGGTGTTAACATGAGCTACAAACTGTATCTTTTTTTTAATAAATGTGTTTGGTAAGTTAGCTGTTAAATGTAATTATAAGATGTAAAATGACATAAAAGGACATATCTATAATTGTAAACAAATGTGTAGAGGATATATCAGTAATTTAAAGTTTTAACAGCTCCAAGATATTTAAAAAGCTTCATGAATCAGCTTTTAATTTAGGAGCTATTTGTTTGAAATAAAAGCTTGAAGTTAATGTATCCAAACGGAGCTACTTAGTTTAGATGAGATTATTTTGTAATAAAAAGCTAACAGTTCCTTCAAAAAGCTCCTACCAAACAGACCCTTCCTGTAACTTTCTTAAGGCCCTTTTTACTTTTCTAAACAGTTTGTCCGGTCCTGAGGATTTTGTCTGGTTTTAATGTTCATTTGAGTTGCATGCAATTTTGGTCAAAATGAGATAAGTTATCAGCTCTTTCTCAATGCAAACAATGGATTTGCAAAATGGTTAAACCAGCTAGTTTTAGATATGGATGAATAATAATTACTTGGTTGGGGTTGTATCTTGTTCTAGTGGGTTTAAACTTGTATGGGTCAAAACAGGTCGAGGAAAAATGAGTAATTTTATTTTGTAATACTGTTCGATATGAAATCTGTGAGTAATTCACCTTCAGAAACTGTCTTTTGCAATTTTATAAACAATCGGTCATCATGAACGTGTTTATTAACTAAAGCATGTTTTGTTGATCCAACTAAACTATGGCCTAGCATAATGTGAGAGTTGGAGATAATATGTTAGATATCATGTAGGTGTGTTTGTTTTATTAGTATGTTTTATGTCTGAATCTGACTACCAGATCTTACCGGTAAGAGGTGGCAAGAAAGTCAAAATCTTAATGAAATAATGTTGTTTGTTTTTGTATAATTGTCCGAATGATTTTAAGTGCTCGTTTCTGCAATTTATTTATTAAACAAACACAATGTGATAATAGTAACTTATGTAAATATGAAACAAGATTTTTTATCATAAATATGACACAGTTAATAAACAATCAAATATATTATATTAACATAAGTTTTCAATTTTTTATCGAGTAAGAGGCAATAAGACAAGCCCCCTACCTCTTATCGAGTAAGAGGTAAAATGTCTGACCGGGGTCTGACTCAAAAGAAAAAAACAAACATTCCAGTTATAAGAGATTTCTTCCTTTATATTTACTAGAGTTTTTCATTTTTCTAGAATAGCGGATGTTGTTTTGTCTCAAATGCAAGATAGATGGTTATGGTCGTTAACAGGTAGTGGAGACTTCTCAGTTGCTTCGGTTGGCAAATACATTGACGACCAAAGATTACCTGAACTTCATAATCCAACTAGGTGGGTAAATGCAATGCCGATTAAAGTGAACGTTGTAGCTTGGAAAATTACCTACAAGATTGAATTTGTCTATTAGAGGAATGGAAATTAATTCCATTCTATGTCCGATATGCGGTGTGCAAGTCAAATCAACGGATCATCTTATGTTTTCTTGTTTTATGGCGTCTGATTTGGTTCGAAAGGTGATGAATTGGCGGGGTCTTGGATATCCGAAGTTAGCTTCCTATGATGATTGGTTATCTTAGTTTAAGCAGCTTCATATTCATTCCAAAGCCAATAAAATTTTGGAAGGAATATTTTATGTTATGTGGTGGCAAATTTGGAGATTCCGAAACAAGACTCTTTTCAGGAAGAATATTCCCAAGAAGGCGACTTTGTTTGACGACTTAGTTACTTTAACTTTTCAATAGTGTAATGCTAGATGTAAAGCAAATATGAGTTGGGTAGGATGGTTACAAAATCCTATGCTAGTTATTGTGTAATTGGTTTTTTCTAGCTTCTTGCTAGTTTTATAAAAGTTGTCGTTCATTAAAATAAATAAATAAATAAATAAACTTCGAAATTTTCAAAGTTAGTTTGTTTTTTTTTTTTTTTTTTTTAATGTGAGTAAACTGTTTTCAGTTTTTTCTTTTTCCTATGAAAATTTTCATGGAAAAATAGGATGTTCCCAACTAAACGCTACATAAGTTTTTCATTTCTAGTCTTCGCCTTTTTCATCAACTATTAAAAAGCTGAGAACATAAGTTTTTCATTTATAGTCTTCGCCTTTTTCATCAACTATTAAAAAGCTGAGAATTCATATAAATATTCCAGTTACATACGCATATAGGCTGTTAAAGCTCACAGCCCTACACGAAGTACCTGAACACTTATATTAATCCAAACACGTATGATCCATATACATTGTGACATATTAGCTACAATAGTTTCTTTTCTTTAGCCAATTTGGGATTTAAAGTTGTCAAGCTCTTCATGAAGCACGTCTTACACTTGAGCT
Source organism: Artemisia tridentata subsp. tridentata (assembly GCA_021014915.2). Classification (NCBI taxonomy): domain Eukaryota; kingdom Viridiplantae; phylum Streptophyta; class Magnoliopsida; order Asterales; family Asteraceae; genus Artemisia; species Artemisia tridentata. The sequence continues at coordinate 221,022,120 of CP139505.1, read as the reverse complement.
TGTCACCCACACTCACACAAACCACAAAATGTTGCAGTACTAAATTTGAAATAGCAACGTAATCCGCTTCACTAGTTGTAGGCAATTACTTGCTTATCAACACCAATACACGAGGATTTGAGAAGGTTGACTGTCATCGAACCATGCTCTTTAATACGTATGACTTTGGATTTGAGATGTATCTTTGAGTAGTTGCTCCTGCCAAAATAAACACAACGACACCGTTTCAAACGATATGCATATTGACTCATTCAAAGATTTTTAAACGACGGGTTAAGTGGGATGGGCCTAATAATTCTTTTTCGATACTCGTTGAAGGGAAATTTGAAGCCGGTGCAACTCTATTCCTTTGTTTCTGAAATGACTGACAAGAAGTTTAGCATCTATTCCTTTGTTTCTGAAGTGACTGACATGAAGTTTAGCATAGTTGATAAGTCAATAAGTTTGACGTATCTAGCTTTTATATTTTCAATATTTTTACAATTTGTTGGGCAACTAGTGCTGTTGTGGGCTTTGTATGATGTCACCATTTCTTTATCTTGTATATATGTTGTGCACTGCTAATCCATGCAAGTTTAGTGATAGGAAAAGAAAAAAAAAAAGAAAAAAAAAAAAAAAAAAAAAAAAAAGTTTTTCACATTGTTATCTTGTATATATTTTCAGTTATGTTTTTAACTTTGAAAACCAAAAGCTCCAAATCTTCCGAATTTTGAGCATGGTGTTTCTTTTCCGCTTAATGAGTGAGCCCAAACTCTTGTTTCTTGTTTCATCTTAATGGGGAGGTCCACAAAATCTCTCTTTCAATTAAGTGGCTAATCTAGTAATATATCCAAACAACTTAATTTAGTAAACAACATCGAATCCATTACGTGACCTGAGGAGCAGTATGGGAGAGCCAAATGCTCAGTTTGTAGGCCTTTTGGCTACATGTTTTAACAGAAAAGTCCATAACAAATCCAACCAAGTTTAATGAAGGTTCTTTTCCACTCAAATTTCATGGTTAATCAGCTTTAATTTGCTAATGAATCCAACAAGTAACCACTAAAGTGAACATTATACCTAAATAAATACAAAAAGATACAAAGATTCCAATAATCATGAGTCTGGCTTCTTCATATTGAGACAGTTATCTGCAGCTTCATTGAACAGCTCCTGCACTTGCTTCAATTCCTTCTCTGATATCAACAATAATAACATCTCAAAATAATTAAATCAGAAAACCACATTCTCTATATACTCTTATGTTACACAATGTAGAAAGTGTTGGAATTAATGTCCAAGTTCATAACTAATTGGTGAGACTATCGTCAAAAGTAGAGTCCTTTTTGGGTCGCCCTCGATGAACCGTAAAAGAGAATATCTATTCGGAGTAACAAGGCATGGTTTGGTTTTTTTTTTGTGGTTATCCCACATCGCCCAAAAGGGTAAACCATACCCTTTGTCTTCCTTATAAATACAAGGACATGCCTTGGCTTTCAATATAGATTTCCAACTATCTCATTCCTACTCCTTATAAGAGTCTTTCGTGTATCGGGACCTTAGGAGTTTGAAAGAATAGTTTTCTTTTGGTTCGTGGGTGTGAGCTATTAGAGGTACTCTCGTTTGGGTACTCGCCTCCAAGTTCGACCAAGGTGGTCCGTGTGTGAGAAATTTGATTTTCTCAAAGGTTAGTAATTTTCTTATTTCTTATTTATTTAATTATTTCTTTTAAGTTGCTTTTAGTTAATTAGGTTTAGATCCTTTAGGGTTTAGTTCCCTTCTTGATCTAGATTATTATTTCCGCTGCGTATTAATCTAGTTAGGGAATAGAAATCCCAACAGTGGCATCAGAGAGGTTTAGCCTAATTCTATTAGCACTTAAAAAGTAAATTGTTAACATGTGATAAGTGTAAATAATAATTGTATATTATGTTATTGTCTTATGATCATTGAATGTTAATATGAATTTACATTTTGAACCTTATATTTTAAAATGTTTAAAATAGAACCCAAAAGTTTAAAATGTTTAAATGAAACCTTATATATAATTGTTATATTATATGTATCACTAAAGCTAAGTACGTCGTTAGTCAATTTGAATGAGATCGGCTCACCCATAGTGAACAAACTATAAGAGAGGTATAAGGCGGGTCGCTGACCTGCTTCTCTACTTCTTTGTGCGTTCAATGGAGCTACCGAGAACTTTTGATAGGATGATGTCTATATATTAAAAGTGTTAATATAAAAGTACTAAAACAAAATTCCCGTTTTAGATATATAGAAAATATGAATAGTATGCTAACCCATGAAAACCGCACATCTATCATATGGGCTGTTAATGGAGCGTGTGTGGTTTACCGGCACATTAATAAGAGAACATAAGTGAAAGGTGATGTGGGTCTCGCGATTCTCGGGCTGACTCGAGCCGGGTACCACGCGGGTTTTGCATGGTTAAATTCACCATCTTATTCATGATCCTCGGCAACCCAGTCATGAATAGTAGATGAGCATATCCGAGATTAACATGCCATTGATCAGAATCAATGAATCTCAAAAGAACTAGGAATTTCATAGAGAATGAAATTGACAAAGACATTGTCTACCTAAAATAAATTCGTGATGTGATTACGGCAACCCTCTTCACAAACGAATCTAAAATATGGATCCTAGCCTTAATATAAAATTGGGTAATTGATTAAGGAATATTCATGCTAAAGTCTGGAGTTAGGATAAATTTAAATAATTGTTGTTATTCGTCAGAAATGACTAGAAACATTATTTCATTTCATGCTTTGTTTAAAGATGGTTATCAATTTTCATTTGACAATGAGAATGGAGATATTTTGGTTTATTCAAATGATTGTTTTATATTTAAAGCTTCTCCTTGCAAAGGCATATATGAAACTGTTGAATGTATTAGTGATAATGGCAATGTGATTTTAAATGTTGGTTCGTCTAATGAGCTTGATAAATCAAAATTGTGGCATTCTCGTCTTGGGCACATAAACAAGAAACGCATCGCCCAACTCCAAAAGGATGGAGTGTTGGAATCATTCGATTTCAAATCGGATGATGTATGCGAGTCTTGCTTATTGGGAAAGATGACTAAATCACCATTCACAGGAACATGTGAAAGAGGTGAAGGATTATTGGACTTAGTACACACGGATGTGTGTGGACCATTCCGATCAGCCACAAAAGATGGAAACCGCTACTACGTTACATTTACTGATGATTTCAGTAGATATGGATATGTTTATCTGATTAAACATAAGTCGGATACTTTTGAAGTATTCAAAAGGTATCAAAACGAAGTAGAGAACCAACTGGGCAGAAAGATAAAGGTACTCCGATCCGACAGGGGAGGAGAATACCTTAGTATCGAGTTTTTCGATCATCTTAGAAACTGTGGTATAGTTTCACAATTAACTCCTCCTAGAACACCACAACTGAATGGTGTTGCTGAGAGGAGAAATAGAACCTTGTTAGACATGGTTCGATCTATGATGTGTCGAGCAACACTTCCAATAAGCTTCTGGGGTTACGCATTAGAAACAGCCGCCCATATCTTAAATCTTGTACCTACTAAGAAGGTTTCGAAAACACCTTTTGAGATGTGGAAGGGAAAACGTCCTTCCCTTGGGCACATCAAAATCTGGGGTTGTGAGGTTTTCGTTAGACGAGAAGCTCAAGACAAACTAGAAACCAGATCTGAAAAGTGTATTTTCGTCGGTTATCCGAAAGAGTCATTTGGATATTTGTTTTACAGACCCAAGGATAATGTGGTGTTTGTAGCTCGAAGAGGAACATTCCTCGAGAGAGAAATGATATCCAAAGAGGACAGTGGGAGTAAAATAGACCTTGAAGAAATTCAAGATTCTGCCGATGAAGAACCTATAGTAAACACTGACACTCAACAAGAGGTGGTGACACCTGTTGAACCTGATGATATATCCTTACCCATTCGCAGAACAAGTAGTAGAGTAAGCAAGGCTTCTCAGGATCCTCAATTCTATTATGGTTTCCATATTGAAGAGGACAAGATTAGTGATAGTACACTAATTGATTTGAATGAGCCTGATAACTACAAGGAAGCGATGGCAAGCCCTGAGGCTGCTAAGTGGAAGGAAGCTATGAAAAGCGAGATTCAATCTATGTATGACAACCAAGTTTGGAATTTGGTTGACACTACACCTGGTCTTAAGACGGTGGGATGTAAGTGGATCTTCAAAAAGAAGACAGACATGGATGGGAAAGTACACACTTATAAAGCTAGGTTGGTTGCGAAGGGTTATACTCAAACCCACGGGATTGATTATGAGGAAACCTTCTCACCAGTAGCTAAAATAAAGTCAATTAGGATAATGCTTGCCATAGCTGCGTTTCATGATTATGAAATATGGCAGATGGATGTCAAGACCGCTTTCCTTAACGGAAAACTAACAGAGGATGTGTTTATGGCACAACCAGAAGGTTTTGAAAATGCTAAGTATCCTAAAAGAGTGTGCAAGCTTCAAAAGGCCATTTATGGACTTAAACAGGCTTCTCGTAGCTGGAATCTATGCTTCCATGAGAAAGTCACACAGTTTGGATTTTCTAGAAGTGAAGATGAGTCATGTATATATATCAAAGTCAGTGGGAGTGTTGTAGTCTTCCTGGTATTATATGTGGATAATATACTACTCATAGGAAACGATATCCCAACGTTACAAAGTGTAAAAGAATGGTTGGGGAAATGTTTCGCTATGAAAGATTTGGGAGATGCGTTATTTGTTCTTGGTATAAAGATTTATAGAGATAGGACAAGACGTCTTATAGGACTTAGTCAGGACACGTACTTAGATAAAATTTTGAAAAGATTCAAAATGGAGAATTCTAAGAAAGGGAATCTACCTTTACATCATGGCATAAAGATTAGTAAGGATCTATGTCCGAAAACTGATGAAGAACTGGACAGAATGAGTCGAGTCCCATATGCTTCGGCTGTAGGATCGATCATGTATGCCATGACGTGTACAAGGCCTGATGTCTCCTTTGCTTTGAGCATGGTAAGTCGACATCAGCAGAATCCTGGTGAAGGTCATTGGACAGCTGTAAAGAACATTCTTAAGTATCTAAGAAATACTAAAGACAGGTTCTTAGTTTATGGTGGAGAAGAAGAACTCAGAGTGACTGGTTATAGTGATGCAAGTTTCCAAACAGATAAAGATGATAGTCGTTCACAGTCTGGTTGGGTATTTTTGCAAAATGGGGGAACGGTGACGTGGAAAAGTTCAAAGCAAGATACTGTGGCAGACTCCACATGCGAGTCCGAGTATATTGCAGCTTGTGAGGCTTCTAAGGAAGCTATCTGGATGAGGAATTTCATTGGAGATCTTGGAGTTGTTCCAACAGTACAAGACCCGATTGAAATATTCTGTGATAATGAGAGTGCAGTCGCCTTGACTAAAGAACCCAAGGATCACGGAAAGTCAAAGCACATTGAAAGAAAATACCATTTTGTTCGAAGAAAAGTAGAAGAAGGACACGTGATTGTGAAGCACATACGATCAGAGGATAATCCAGCTGATCCATTCACAAAGGCATTGGCTAAGTCCAGACACGATGAACATGCTTGGAGCATTGGATTGAAAGATAATATAAAGTTTTAGTTGTTAGTTTGAATTTGAAACATTGTAAACAATGATTGAAATCGTAATAGATTTGGTGATTAAATAATGGAGATTTGTTTATTTGCAAGTGTACTACCATTTACTATTGTTTATCATTGTGTTTCATTTTTGCATGTTTAGAATCCACTTCCTGAGTACTTAGTTTACTCAAACCTCCTCAGTCGTTCATACTACAGGAGGTAAGTATTGATTTAAGACTGTCATGGAGTGTTAGTAGATTGTCTATAGAGATTAGACATGGCATAGAGAATGCTGCAACACTCATGAGTACTTAATGGGAATTAAGTATAGGATAAACCCGTACTTAGAAAGATTACTTCATGGATTGAGATCACGAGTAATTCTAAGATGATAATATCCTCTATTCTTAAAATGGAGATGCATCGAGTTTCTAGTTTTCAAGTCTGTTATACTTTAGTTTATTCAAACGCTGTGCGTAAATGCCAGTTATAAAGGGTATGCTAGGTATGACATGATAAGTTGACTAGTTCTATGTATTCAAAGTTTATTTGTTCCTTTCGCCTAAAAGGGAAAGCGATATCAATGGGCCCCTCGATGATTAAATATTGACTTAAATGTACTAGGCCTAGCCGGGACTAAATTGATGTGTTCAATTCAGTAGTCTCATATAGTCAAATAATCGGAAATCGAGAAACAAAATGTTGAACCTGGAGATTGATTAAAATCCATGTCTCAGGTTCATACGATATCAGTAGAACAGAGGAATAGTTGATCGCTTATCTAAGGGCTGACTCTAAGATATGATTCAGAGTTTGGCAGTTGCATTGGATGACACTCTCTGCTTAGTTGATCGGAATAGGCTTAGGCCAATTATAGTTGATGAATTGTCCAAGTGGGAGACTGTTGGAATTAATGTCCAAGTTCATAACTAATTGGTGAGACTATCGTCAAAAGTAGAGTCCTTTTTGGGTCGCCCTCGATGAACCGTAAAAGAGAATATCTATTCGGAGTAACAAGGCATGGTTTGGTTTTTTTTTGTGGTTATCCCACATCGCCCAAAAGGGTAAACCATACCCTTTGTCTTCCTTATAAATACAAGGACATGCCTTGGCTTTCAATATAGATTTCCAACTATCTCATTCCTACTCCTTATAAGAGTCTTTCGTGTATCGGGACCTTAGGAGTTTGAAAGAATAGTTTTCTTTTGGTTCGTGGGTGTGAGCTATTAGAGGTACTCTCGTTTGGGTACTCGCCTCCAAGTTCGACCAAGGTGGTCCGTGTGTGAGAAATTCGATTTTCTCAAAGGTTAGTAATTTTCTTATTTCTTATTTATTTAATTATTTCTTTTAAGTTGCTTTTAGTTAATTAGGTTTAGATCCTTTAGGGTTTAGTTCCCTTCTTGATCTAGATTATTATTTCCGCTGCGTATTAATCTAGTTAGGGAATAGAAATCCCAACAGAAAGGAGTTCCTTTCGACTTTTTCTTATGTCAATCATTCAAGCCTAGAAGCATTTTCTGATTACTAATTTGATGTGGGGTTTTCGTAATTAGTTTACTTTTAGTTTCTAGTACCAAGAAAAGAATTTCCAAGTTTGGCAGCACACAAAATATACAAGAGATGTTTGTGCAGCGACAAAAAAGAAGATCTTCTGAAGCATACTTATTATGATAACAATCCATACATGGTTAAATTTAACATACGCCACATTGCAATTCAAAGAGACATCTAGAAACATCACATTTCAGCATAACTTTTGATTTCAGACAAAGAAAATAAAAAAGTTCTCCTTTCTCGACAGAGTGTTAATTTACTCATATTTTATCTTTCATCATCTGTGGCAGTTAACACGCTTTCTACTCTCTTTCACGCAAACAAGCAAACAATATCTCATCCAAGGAAAACAAGAAAAAGTCATGGTTCGATGAAAAAGAAAACCAAGAAGGAGCATATCAAGACATATGTTAAGTGGAGGGTAAATAATGTTGGATATTTTAGTGTAATTGGATTAACTTGTTTGACCAATTTAGTCATAATAATACATCATTTAGGCTTGAAGGTGCGGAGTGCACGCCTATTTGAATTTATTATGATCTTAGGGGCGGAGCCCCTAAGGAACAAGGGTCCGGGGGCAGCGCCCCTGGGAGTAGGGTCCAAGGGGCGGCAGCCCCTGGCAGGGTCCAAGGGGCAGAGAATTAAGGGACTAAGTTGTTATGGTAAAAGTTGCTCAGAAAATTAAATTTTTGGAAATTAAGGGACTAATTTTGACAACTTTGCCTAAAAGCCAATTATTCCCCTAATCCCTGATATATATTTATTCGTATGTTTTCCTGGTCATGATTATTCTCTCTGGTTCATCAATCTCAAACAAAAACATTCAAAACGTTCTCAATCTCTGAATTGTATCCGATTGAATAATTCGGGAGAACCACCGAATTGATTCGATCTGAAAGTGTTCACACGCCTTTTAGAGATTCAAACAATATCCGATTGTGTTCGTTTATTTTGTTTATCCCCTACAAAGATCGAATCAATTATTGAAGATGACGAACCCTGATTCTGTGAAGGATATGAATAATCATATCAACACATACAATAATTTCAAAGTGATAGTCATGATTGGTGAATCTGTGTAAAAGAGATTGAGAATCGGTTAAAGACAAGAAACTCAAATTCGGTGACTTGGTGATATAGAAAAAGTTTAAAGAAAGTCTCAAACACTGGTAAATATGGTCTAATGATAAAAGCATCTCTAAATATCAGGATCTGGTATGTTTTTCTTTACATAAACATAGAAAAAGTTTAAAGAAAGTCTCAAACACTGGTAAATATGGTCTAATGATAAAAGCATCTCTAAATATCAGGATCTGGTATGTTTTTCTTTACATAAACATATTTATAGTTCATGTTGATCGTTTGTACTTTGTATGAGCATGCATGCAATTATTGTTAATGTATTCATTTGGCATATTTGCAAATTAAATGAACGGAAATTTATAAGTACATTAAACATGAGTTCGGCGACGATCCGCCGCGTTGCGGCGGGGCGTTGTTTTATTTCGTTGATTATTGCACGATATTTTTATTAAGTAGAGAGTAGGTCGGGGGTAAAAAAAAAAAAAAAAAAATTCCCCGAAAAAGGACTCTTTTTGCAAAGAGTCGCCGATGGCAGGGGTATTTTTTGCCAATTGTCGAAACATTTTTTTTTTTTTTGGAAAAAGGACTATTTTTGCAAAGAGTCGCCAGTGTTAGGAGTAATTTTTGCCAATTTTTGAAACATTTTTTTGGAAAAAGGACTTTTTTTGCAAAGAGTCGTCAATTTCAAAGGTATTTTTTGCCAATTTTTGAAAGCTGATTTAAAAAAAAAAAAAAAAAAAAAAAAAAATTGTGCCGGGTACAGTAGCTGCTACTGTAGCAGCAAAAAAAACGGGTACTGTAGATTGAGTGAATGCCATTTAATATATATAATAATATTAAACATAAGACTGTATTTATGCATGTTGAACCGACATATGCTTTTGGCGGGTAACGCTTACATGGATCTGGCCATAAAGGAACAAAGGAATTGTATCGAACATGATTTTCATTTAAATATATTATGCATAATTCTTTGTTGTGATAATGGTCAATAAGTATTTAAATAATAATCTTTAATATTTAAAAAAAGCTAATTAGTCTAGAAGGGTTTTCGCAGTTCCCGCACTTAAAAGGGTTCTGAAAATAAAGCCCCCATATATATATATATATATATATATATATATATATATATATATATATATATATATATCTCCCAACATATATAATAGAGGAACTTGCCAAGTCATATATGCCACTTGGCAAGCAACAAATACGTGGAAACCAAAAAGTATGCCAGCGTGTCCCATTTTAATTACCTGTCAAGCTAAACCACCCTCATTCCACACTCCTTCCACAATTCAACCAAAACCCCCAAATCATATCCCTGATTTCAAGCAAGAAATCAATCGCATTCAAATTCAACCCAAAAATAAACCTACATCATCGGTTTCTATTTTGTTATTTCAGAATCAAACCAACACAAAATCATTTTATTTTCATTCCTGATTCAAAAATCGTTACAATAACCCTATCACTTATTTAAAATGGCCGCTAATTATGCAAAGGTTTTGGGGATAATTGAAGTTTTGATATCAATCCCTTTTTTGAATGGTATTGTTAACCCTAATCCACAAGTGTATGAATGGAACGATTGTTTTGCTACAATTCACATCACAAATCATTCATTCCGATAACACCTTATTCCACCATGTCGTTTGGTTACCAAGGTTAGTTTACCAATTTTTCTCATATACTATTTGATACCCACATGATATCAATCTCTTTTTTGATGTTTCTTGCAATGACGATAATGTAATTAAGTTATTTGTATGAATACGAAATTAGATGTTGTGAAGGATTTATAAGTTTTAGGTGTATTCTTAACTATATTATTCATTTAAGTTCTGTATACATTAGTTTTGCATCATTAGATGAACATTAGTTTCTGTTTCCAATAAGCATTAAGCATTACAATTAAATGTCAAGAAGACCTTATAAGATTTAAGTATATTTCTTTGCACATTAACAGTCATTGCAATGAAATGGTACATTTAAGAGTACCATTAGATGAACATTAGTTTCTTTTGCACATTAACAGTCATTTCAATGAAATGTATACATTAGTTTTGCATCATTAGATGAACATTAGTTTCTTTTGCTTTCGAAATTCTGAAACCTATAGATGCATTCAGTCTTATAATGCAGCAAGCTCTTAGTTTGATGTCTGCCATGTTGGCAAGCATGAATATGCTTAAAGGGTGTTTGCGATTGGTTATTAATGTGCTTTTATATAAAACTAACGTAGGGAGCACGCTGGCAACATTGATAGCCACTGATTACTTCATTGACAACAACAAGATTGGAGAAGGTGGCTAGAGTTCTTTCTACAAGGTAGGCAAATGATGCTTCTTTCATTTTTAAGAACACAAATACATAATGCAAAACTTATAGAACTAAAAGTCATTATAAGAAAATTAATACCTGATTTTTATTTTAGGGAATTATATAAGAAATACACGATAAACATAACACCCTGCCATTGTTCTGTTTTTCCCTCCTCTCTGAAAAAACCCTAACGTGCTTCATTCTTTTTTTTATAGTGACGGTGTTTTTTTATTTTTTATAGATTTTTGGTGTTGTGATTATCATCCACTGTTAAGTGATGATAATGATCATCTTGATGGTGTTTAGAAGAAGTCCAGCATGCATGGTATACATCTCCACTCAATAATTTAATGATATTGATATCATCAACTGTATTTAATTATATGTATTAGGAATTTAGAGCTTATTTATTGGGATTCTAGATTTGAGGTATATTATTGGGCTTCTTTAAGTTGGTCTTTCAAGAATGTTAACCAATTAGTAAAAATAAGATTTTGATTTATTGATTGTCTACGTGATACAAGGTAGAGATGTGTTAAGATGGTTTTTTTTAATGCCGTATGTAAGAACTTGCACTTCAGATTCATGCAAGCAAGCTTGATTACTTTATGAGCATGATGCTGTAATTAAATCCATTATCTTAAACAAATCATATTTAATTATTTCACTTTTACGTTTAGTTGCACACCTTCTTTTTTTTTTTTTTTTTTTTTTTTTTGCTTTCTTATAGCTGAAAAGAATTGCACCACCACAAGTAACAATGATTGTCTGTCAGATGTGGTTGGAAAAGTTGTTACACACTGCATCAGATGTATCTAGCCTATTCACCAAGATTGGTACAGATCACGAATAATAAATATCTTTTTGTGCAAGGTACAAGAATTGGTAATTAATTTTATGCTTTTTTTATTATGCTCACTGATACAGAGCGCAAGGACAAAATTGAAGATGAAAACAGAATTCTTGTCCAGCAATTCCAATCTCGCTTAACCAAAGAGCTTGATACCTTGCACAAGACTATAGCAGCTTCTGTAACACAGCAAGAGCAACAACTGAATGGCATGGAGGAATATATGCAATCCTTCGTATCCACCAAGGCCTAGGAATATGGTTTAGCTAGCGAACTTGAGATGAGAAATGGGCTAGATGGCTAACGGGTCAAAACAGGTATTCTTCGGTACCTTTTTGAAACAGGTTGGGTTGAGCCAGAAATACTTTTGGTCCAAAATTGTTGACACTATTATAAATAGTTAGTGAATATCTGATTACATTAGTCATATTTTTCAATATCAATCTATTACTATGAATAATTTGGGCACATTAATCGACCTTCGACCCAATTGACCCTTTTCCTTTTAAAGTAGTTTTTTGTTTTACCCATTATGCCAAATCAACCCATGTGTATGTAGAAGGGTTGAAGTTACCACCTTAGAGCATCATAAATTGGCTATAAGGCATGAAAAAATGAATATATGATGTACTTTGTTGGGAGTGTAGGCTGCTGAAGAACTTTGAGCTGCCTTAGAGAAGCTAAAAACAATGTATGGTTCGGGTATTAAAGCTTTAGATGATATAGCTGATGAGCTTGATGGGAATTCACAGGCGACATTTGGCCATTTGAATTCTCAAGTTTCCTAATATTCCTTTGCTCTTGGGGAGGTTATCATAGTTTTGATCCTAGGAATCTAGACACTTAAATTGGCACATTACACTTCACTTAGCTTTGTTTGATGTCCAGTTTTTCAAAGGTGTTGCATCAGAAGCTGAGAACTTGCTTAACGATCTTGAAGACATTCTCTACAGTAAAAAAAAAAAAAAAAAAAAAAAAAAAAAAAAAAAAAAAAAAAAAAACTATCTGCTTATGCACAACAGCAACGTGAGGTAAGATTATAAAATAGCATGTTGTACCTTCAGAATTTGTTTCCCCATACATGTAATGACGCCCCTGAACAGTGTTAAGTAGGGAGCTATTTTATTTTTATTTTTTTATGGAGCACTATTTGAACACAGAATAATTTATTGATGCTGTAGCAAACGAGCTGAAAGCAAGACTTGTGAGAAAATCATCATTATAAGTATTATAACCACTTTTATAATCTAATAGTGAATTTATACACTTTTGGTTTCCCTATTAATGTGCATATTTTTTCTAATTCTAATCCTATACTATATAAACAGGTCGAAAATCTCAATCAAGAGTAAACCTGTTAATCGTAAATCATAAGTGCTTTATAAACATGTCGAAGTTTATTCAAGATTATGAAATGGAGCAAGATAAGTCAGCACAGGTAAAAAAAAACTTTTATATATATACACTTTATATCATTTTCATTAGAAATAATTAAATTAATTACCAAGCATGGTAATACATTCTTATATCATTGTTTTGTTTGATTACAAAGCAGCAACAAGAAGAGTCAATTTCATCAAATCAATTTTGGATCAGTGACCCACCTATGATGATTACATCTGATGATCAAATGGTATGTTTAAAATTACCTACTATATGAATATTAAATATTCTATGTCATGTAACTTATATTACATTTTGTTCCAGGATTTCAACAAAAATAATATGGAAAACAATGTCGCTCATTTGGTCGATTCTGATTACCACACGGACAAATGGATGTGTGTAAACAAGGATTGTTTATATCATACGAAAACTGAAGACATTTTTGTATCAACTAACAATGTTGATGATAAAGATGTTGTGTATGATGACAACGTAGAATGGGTATGCATTAACAAAGATTGTCTAAACCACAATCACATTGTAGACACTGATGATGAAGGGCATGTTTGGTAGGGGCTTTTTGAGGGAGTTGTTAGCTTTTTTTTTACAAAAATAATCCATCTAAAATAAAAGCTCCGTTTGGATACATTAACTTCAAGCTTTTATATCAAACAAATAGCTCCTAAATAAAAAGCTGATTCATGAAGCTTTTTAAACTTCTTAGAGCTGTTAAAACTTTAAATTACTGATATACCCTCCAAATATTTTATTTATAATTATAGATATGTCCTTTTATGTCATTTTACATCTTATAATTACATTTAACAGCTAACTTACCAAACACTTTTATTGAAAAAATGATACAGCTTGTAGCTCATATTAATAGCTTTGCAGTTAACAGCTTACAGTTTACAGCTTATAGCATACAGCTTACAGCTAATTTTGCCAAACATACCCGAAGATGAGAAATCCATATCGAACAACTTTGGTGATTCTGCTATTGTCAAGAAATGATGTCAAACCACTATGTTAGATTATTATTAATAAGTAATTCCTATTTACATAATAAAAATATCAAACATTTCTGTTATCATAATTAGTTTGTTATATGTTGTGGTGATTAATTTTGTTTGTTGAATGATTGGTACAATATTAGGCTTCTATGTTTAAAATTTTAAAATGATAATATGCAATTAGAAATTTTTCCAATGATATGTTTATCATTAACAAAATAAATATGTAACTTTTAAATTTAAATGTATGGACCTAATAAGTAATAATATTATTAAATTTACTTGACGCTAGCCCGTCCATCGGACGGGTCATGCGACTAGTATATATATATATAGGGTCGCGTTATTGTGGTGTACACTCTTAAAATAGAAATAATAGGTATACTTGTAGACCTTTGGATCAATCTTGATAGATCTAGATCAAAGTTTATTAAATGAGTGGCTTAATTGTAATAAAATGAAAAACTAGTGGTATTATGTACCAATTTAATAAAAATGATTTTTACATTTAATACGTTTTTTTTTCCCTATTTTCTCTTTGACTTTCATTTAATAGTCAACCAAACTATTAATTATACATTAATACGCATCCTCTTTCTTTTTTTTTTGGTCGATGCATCCTCTTTCTCAGTTTCTAGTATTTATTTGTTTATACATTGATTGATATTGATACAAAGCTAATATATAGTTGCCAATAGCCTCTCTAGATTTGATTGAATATTTTAATATTTCATATATTGATACAATATTTTAATATTTCACATATATACATAAATATTTTGATACATATATAATGACACACCAATTTTTTTTATACGTATATAAATATTATCAGACAAATTTCTTGACACATATTGTAGTGACACACCAATTTTTGATACATATATAGTGACACACCAATTTTTTTTATACATATATACATAAATTTCTTGATACATATGTAGTAACACATTAAAATTTTTGCACATATGTAGTGACACTAAATTTAATATGTTTTCCACTACATAGGTTTTGAAAATAAGTCATTAGATGAGCATGTGCATTGGTTGTATATGGTTGGGTTTTGAAATAAGCTATTGGCTGATTATGTGTATAAGTTGAAGTCATATATTGTGTATTGGTTATTAGGTGTTTTGAAATAAACAACTTATAGTTGTTGTGTGTTGTAGCTACTTAGATATAATGGTGTATTAGCTACATATAATTGTTTTTGTGTATTAGCTATGTATTGATGTTTTTAAATATAAGCTATTAGGTGAGTATGTGTGCTAGTTAATTATGTGTATTAGATGGAATAAACCTATGTGTGTAATGATTCATGTGTAGTAGTGGCATGAATGTGTATTAGTTGCTAAGTATTTCAAAAGTCATCCCACATCGTTTGAGAAAGAAAAAGTAAAGGGGTGGGGAGCTGTATAAACAATGTTAAAGTCTCCTTGCATATCAATTTTCAATATCCTATCATTTTGAAGTTGCGGTTGAACTTGGAAATTAACAATTAATGTTGGTTGTTTTAGAAACATGTACAATGGTGCCACCCATACTTGAATGAATAAGTAATCACAACATTAATTCACATGATGATCTGAAGATTACGGTCCTACCCTTTGAGAAAGCCATCGATAAAATGGATGGAAATGTTACATCTTAAATAGTAAAAAGCCAACTATTCTATAAAAGTTAAAAAATACGCTTTAGTCATAATCCAGTCAACAAATCTTTTGGACCCAACCAATATAATTAGGTGGATTTTTTTTTTTTTTTGTTTTTTTTTTTTTTTTTTAATGTCTTAACAGCCTCTTAATGCCTCTTAACGAGCCAAACCTCATCGGTCAGACATTTTGGGCGTTCAGACCATTTGTTTTTTTTTTTCCGTTCAGATGCGGTCAAAGGCAATAAGATTTAACTCGTCCAGACATGAGATATATATCTTAATACCTCTTGTTGTTGAAAAAAAAAAAAAAAAAAAAAAAAAAAAAAAAAAAAAAAACCTCTTCACTCTCCACATTCCCTACCTTCTTCAAACCCCAATCAACTCTCCCATCTCCAGCCACCACCCGTCTCCGGCCACCATCCATCTCCGGCCGCTCTTCTCCGGCCACAAGACGCCACCTACAGCCTCCTCCTACATCATGTATGTTGTTTTCTTTAATCCATTGTTAAAACCTTATATATATATATATATATATATATATATATATATATATATATATATATATATATATATATATATATATATATATATATATATATATATATAGGGGCGAGTTCAATGCAGTACCAATATTAGATGCAGTACTTTACAGTACTCATTTAGACCAATAAGAATTTAGTATTATTAAATATTTTTATTTAAATGAAAAGGGTATAATAGTAAAATACATTTTCACTTCCTTTTTGAATTTTTTTAATTAAAAACGTTTTTAAGGGCCCTAATTTTCGGAATTCAATTTTTTTTTTCCAGCATACATGTTTTTTCAAAAAAATGAGGTGCATATGTGTTCTTTTTTTAATATTGTAAATTTACATATGTTTTTTCGTAAAATTATTTAGACATCAAACTTGTTTTGATTAAAATGATAATTGCACATATGTTTCTAGTGTACATTCTATAATCTTCGAAATTTATAACAAAAAGCATAAACATAATGTAACATCTAAATTTATAACAAGCCAAAAACATAAATAGTATATATAAAATTTGATATCCAATGAAATACAATTCAAATACAAATGCATCTTGTTAAATATAAGTGTGCACGTCATTCAAAAACATGTGTGCACTCTTTCAGGAACATATGTGCACGCTTCACTTTCTTATCAAATTCATTAGAACATATAAGTACTCTTCCAAGAACATATGTGCACGCTTCACTGTCTCCTCATCTTTATCAAACATATTCAATACCTAAAATTATAAACATTTATTACTATTATTTTTATTAAAAACAACTAAAATATGCATATAACCAATTTAAACACGTACGCACAAATTAAAACATATATGCATACCACTTTCATTGATGTTATACTAGACATAAAATACATATGCAACATTTGCTCGTATATGCACACCCAATTTGATTCAACATTCACACCAAACATAAAAATCACTTCGTTATACCCAGTGTTTTTAAGAAACGATATATCGAAAACATCAAACTTCGTATTATTATCGACACTTGAATAAATGAAGTTTCATCGTCCCATGATCAGAAATTAATTATCTGTTGCATTATTTAACAATAAAATAAAGAAAGAAACGAGCAAATTGTTCTCTTATTTTTATTCTTACTAGTACAAAATACGGATTAATCAAACTACATGGAGCGTACGCGCAAGGCATATATGACTGACACATGGCCAATTCAGTTAATCCAGAAGACATACAATAACTAACATCGTGAATTATTGCAATATTATTTTATAAATCAAAAGCATATTTTATACAGATTAAGGTTAAGGTAATTAGAGTCATAATATACTATATCAACTGATAAGTTGAGCTAACAATAAAGTTTGATCACTTAACAAAATATAATACATTTTTATTTGAGAAAATTAAACAATGCCTCGAATATTATCGACACTTGAAAACATCAAACTTCGTTTTATTGTTAGGCATCATTACAATTATTGACGGGGACATAAAAACGCGTTTACCTCGTGACCATACCAACCGTTTATAGATCTGAACCGATTACCGATCCATAAGAGATACCCGGATCACTGTAGTTGTCGTCAAATTTGGTGCGACGTTTTCTTGGTTCGTCGGTGGTAGGCGGTCTTCACAGATCTAGAATCGTTTTTTTTTTTTTTTTTTGATTGCTGGAGATTGTTGTGGTGGCTGACAAAAGGTGGATTAGGGTTTGAGGGGAAGATGTGTGAGAGATAAAGAAATATTGCCTTGAATGATCCTAAAATAGTGAGACAGTTTTCTGGAAATTAATACTTAAAATTCCCTTAATGCCCTTAATTAATTTTAAAAAGTTTACCAAATATTCCCTTTAATTACATTAGTTACATTAATGGCACAAGTGATCTGATCCATTGATTAAGTGATCTAACAGTTTATATTGATTTAAAAGGTACTGTAAAGTACTGTATCTAATATTGGTACTGTATAGAATACAACACTATATATATATATATATATATATATATATATATATATATATATATATATATATATATATATATATATATATATATATATATATATATCATCATTGTTAAAGAACTGTGGGATTGATGTTCAGTGTCAGGTAATTTTGTTTCTCGTATTGCTTTTCGGGGTGTTTGGCATTGCAAATTGGAATTGACTAGATTATGTGATTTCAGAGTAGTAGATTACAAATTCTAGTTTTTAGTTGTAGCGAATTAGTTATGATTATTTATTGGTCAAATGATCGGTTTTGGATAGTGTTTGGGTGTAGCTGCAATATTTTTACATGTAAATCTTTAGATAATTAGAGTTTGCCAGTATGATTTGAAAGTGATTATTTGATTATTGCATTTTTCAAGTTGTAGATAATAGTTTTTAGCGTTTAGGTAAGTAAAACTAATTGGAAAATTTTATTGATCATATAATCAGTTTCCAGTTAGTTGCAACAAAACTGATTTGATGGTTTAAGGCTCATTTTAGATGTAAGTTTTTATGTTAGTAGATTACCAAACACCAACGGCTACTGTAAAACCACTATCTAGTGCAGCTGTGCAGCCCTTTTTTTTACATCCACGATCACCTTATTTTAAATATTCCATATCAGTATATTGCATTCTTTTCAATATTAGATGCCAAACACCCCCTTAATTATATTGGAATTAGTGAATCGTTTATATCACCTCAAAAAGCACTAGACATTATCAAAGTGCCAATATGTTCTGAGTTTAATCATGGAAATTGGTTCTAGGTCCCGTTATATGTAGCAACTAAAATGGCATCAATCAAGAGATCATCCTTCTTTGTACCATCACCAACCGGATACGCAAAGGCAGGGCTAAGGTGGTTGGGTCATGAACCCCGATGCACACGTTACTGGCCTCACTCAGTTATCTGGGCTCTAATATACTTGTTGCCTGAGTCTGCTGTCGACACTTGGCGCCTTGGCTTCTGCCTCAAAATCAGAAAGAGAGGATAACTCAAGGATTCAAGGAAAAAAGAGTGATCAAGTGGAGTCTACATAATGTTTATTTCCAAGCATTATAATGAGTGCATTTGAAGTTCGAATGTTGTACTTTAACGCAGAACTTGTAACCGCTGTTTATTTGATTGTTCTAATCTTATTTTTCAATAATTTTATCGCATTTCAAGCTGCCCACCATCATTGCATATTACTTTATACAATATTCAGACGTTTAAAAAAAAAACAAAAAAAAAAAAAGACCAAACAAACAGTCTTATTGGATTCAGATTCAGACATTTACGCCTTAGATTCAGATTCAGATGTGCGGTTCAGATTCAGAACTTCTTAATAAACAAAAAGCACCTTAGTTTTGCTGTAACTCTGATCAAGAAAACTCATTTTAATTTGTTGCTTGCAGATGCTCCATGGACGTGTCGTATTTGTTAAATTAGCGAAACCTCGGATGCCATTCAATGATGGTGTGCTAATAGCCAGAGGGACCACCGGAACCGCCTACTATGGAGCATGTGTAAGCATTTGTACATTCGAGCTGAACGAATAAGTAATTCACAACACTTATTCACAAGATGAAGAAAAGCTAGGGCATTTAAGATGGTATTACAATGGAAAAAATGAGATAATTGGGAAAACAAAGATTACTATAATACCCTTAAACTAAATATCTAATTAATTAATATTAATATTTAATTAATTAGTATTATTTATTTTGATCTCATCTATCAAGATTGATCCAACGGTCCACATGTGTACCTATTTTATCTATTTTAAGCTTGTACACCACATGAACGCAAATCTATATATATATATATATATATATATATATATATATATATATATATATATATATATATATATATATATATATATATATAACGGAAACCTTGACTGCAAAGAATTCAAACTTTGTGTCATACTTAAAATATTGCAATAAATCAAGATTTGCTGAAGGGAATTTCCCGCAACGGGGTAATCCACTCAAGCTGACCCTTGACCTGTTTTTACAGGTTTTAAAATCCACCCTATACAAACCATTACACGATCCACCCATTTTGCTAGTAACAACGAGCAAAAGCGAATGTTCTCATTATTTGAAGATTGAAGCACTTTGGATGCTAAAATACAATAGGATTGTGTTCATATTAAATTCATTTAATGAGTTATGACCAAATAAATCAGATACGGAAAAAGGTGAGAAGTTGCTGCAGGAAAATTACTTTTAAAAGGCGTGTGGAGAAGGATTATCTAATTCAAGAAGTTGCAATAATCCCTTAAAAAACAGAGGAGGGTTTAGAACAGTCTTATTTAACCTGCCCACTTGACCGGCCCACTCGCCACACCTCTACAATTTTTCTACAAAATTTGACCACAAACCAATATATACTGACCATGATTAGGAAAGTAATTTTTTGACTTATTGTAATTAAATTTGTTTACACTGCATCAGAACATGATTAGGAAAGTAAAATATCCCCTAAAAGGTCAACCTGCCAAAATTGACCCTTGACCAGTTTTAGAATCCGCCAATTTCTGTACCAAATCCACACGACCTACAGGTATTACGACCTCAAGCGATGGGCAAAAGCAAATGTTTGAGTATAGATGTTTAACAAGGCTATCAGATGTGCAAAGTTTGACAAGACTATTTATAATTTCTCCAAAGTCGCACAAATATTCAGTTACAGTGCTCAGTTAAACTGTTTTCTGTCATCTGATTTTGAGGTCGGTTTAAATCGGATACGTAGATACTAGTAAGAAGTTGCTGCAAGAAAATTAATTTTCTAAGGGTAAAGGAGAACATCTAATTCAGAAAATTGGTACAATCACTTTGGAAACACAAATGCAACTCAGTATTTTGAACCATTACCCTACCAACCAAACACCCAATTGTAACCTATATATCTTCACACAAAATCTGATCAAAGGTTAACTTATAGTGACCAAATGCGAATCCTCTCACTATAGCAAACTAGCCCTATAGTCAAATGTAGTTGTCAAATATTTCAGAGCTTATAACAAGTTGAGATTCAGAGATTGTCAAAGTGATTTTAAGCAGAGGGATAACCCTAAAATACCCAAAATGGTGATTGGTGAGCCATGGGCAATAAGAAAACAGAAAGAAGCAAAGTAATCCATGCAGAGATAAATATGGGGAGAAGTGACTAACCTGCAGCCTCAACCTGCTTTTGAAGTTCTTGACCAACAAGATCATTTTCAGCCTACAGACAAATTTCTTTATTCATGAGAAGTAGTTCTTTTTAAATCATTCTGAAATGTATCATTACATTTTAGAGTATGACCGATCCAAAAACTTTGATGACAGTATGAACTACCTTAATAAATACTTATAACGGGCTTCACTACATTACCGAACTTAATTTTTTTTTACACTATGTAACATGAGATCTTTCATGGGTAACGCACGTGCGTGGCCATACTTATATGTAAATTTTCCAACTGCCTATGATGCTTATTTTGGAGAACAGGAGGCGTGGAGTAACTGTGTAAGACTTATACCTGAAGTTCTGCGATTCTTTTCAGTTGAGCTTCCTCACCTCCTTCTGACAAAGGAAGGGCAGTGACTAGTGCATCAAACTACACATGTAACAACATATATTAAGTTAATCGCAGGCACATCAAAGAATTAATTGACGACGGAGAAGTGCTATATGGGGAGCATGATAGTTAACGGCTTTATTCACAAAAATATAGAAGAAGTATCTTTATATTTCACATTCAACGTCTTGCGACTAGAACTATGATGCAAATTAACCATTTCATAATGCGCGTCTCATTTATATCATGTGACAAGAAATGAAAACATATCTATGAAGCCCAATTTCATTATCTAAGGGAAAATGAAGATAGGCCCGCAAGATGGAAAATGAATGAGCATGTCATAAGCAAATAGAGCCTAAGAGAAACTAGACACATACATGTTTAGGCTTGTACGACGGAGGTATTGGCTTACACAGCACTAGAGTCCAAAGAATCCTAATTCCAAAGGAGGTGTTTATATCGGCGCTAAACTGACAATCGAGGTACACATAAAATTACCGAACTATCAAAATTCTGAACTAGATCCATGACCATCTCCCCGAATTTTGTAATCTCTTCTTGTCTTTCTGTCTCATGTGAAAACCTAACAATGTAGCGCCTTGCCGACCTTCCATCAACTGAACCAACAATAGCTGCTATTGATGGTACTCTAGTAGCATTTTCGGCTGGGTGGTTTACATCAGCACCAACAACCATGATCTCATCAGTATCAAATGGTGAGTCATCGAATTCGATGTTTGTTCCCCCAAGCTTGGCACTTACTTTAAGACCAAGGCTGATAAAAAAGCTATCTGATGCATTTTTAGCTTGGTTTTCCAAACAGAATTGAGTTGCTACCCCAAAACAAGTTTCTGCGAAGTACTTTAGTAGCTGATATCCCCGATTTTTATGAGGCATTATACATAGTATTAATTGTGGCTCGCCAAACCGACCTTTAACATTAGTTAAAAAA
The DNA here is from genome assembly GCA_021014915.2 of Artemisia tridentata subsp. tridentata. Taxonomy (NCBI): domain Eukaryota; kingdom Viridiplantae; phylum Streptophyta; class Magnoliopsida; order Asterales; family Asteraceae; genus Artemisia; species Artemisia tridentata. The sequence continues at coordinate 220,999,643 of CP139505.1, read as the reverse complement.
TCCTCAAATCCCTCATTTTCTGCAAAATGTTCTATAAATTCAGTACGTTGGTAAAGTGGCTTGGAGACATTTATACCGATTTTTTTGCATTGATCTATAAATTCAGTACGTTGGTAAAGTGGCTTGGAGACATTTATACCGATTTTTTTGCATTGATCTTTGAATGTTTTTGCAAAGGAATTGATATCAAAATACTTCCTATTTCTGTCAATGAAGTTAATTAGAACCCATTTATCAATCGTTTCATCAACTGTCATTGGTTGCGTTTCTTGTTTTGAACCACCCAACAATGAAAATACCTTCATAAGACTTGAAGTCTGGTCAACTTATAGAACTTCCTTCAAACGTTAGGCGTGAGTTTACTCATTTTCTTAAAGCACATGCAAATACACAAATGATTTCGGTAGATGACTACTTCACTATATTCTTGAGGTCCCAAGAACACCTTAAGGCAACTGCCGAGGGTTTGTTTTTGTCGTACAATTTCAAAACATCAAACCCGAGGTTTATGGTCCTGGAGCTTTTGAGGAGAACATTCGATGCCGTGAAGTCTTATAATGATATCCCTGCACACGCCAACAAGATTGCTCCATTATTAATAGGAGAAACCATCAAAATTACGCTCGAAGCCTGCAAGAAAGAGCGGTACTTTGTGAGAGGTATAACCCCTAATAATGTAGGGGAGCTTTTTGTTGGTGTAGGGTCACAAAGGATTGACCTTTTGTCACACTATAAGAATTATGGTGTAACAGTTCGATATCCAAATATCCCCCGCCTTAAGTTGGAGTGTACTTCTTCTAAAGGGATAAAAGATGTGCCCTTCGAACTGTGTTATGTTATATCTAATCGATATAGTACACCGAGCCCTAGAGTAGAAGAAAGTTCAAACGCTGTCTAATCCGGCTGATAGAGTGGCACAGATTTCTCGAATGGCTATCGATATAGTGGCTTGGAGACATTTATACCGATTTTTTTGCATTGATCTTTGAATGTTTTTGCAAAGGAATTGATATCAAAATACTTCCTATTTTTGTCAATGAAGTTAATTAGAACCCATTTATCAATCGTTTCATCAACTGTCATTGGTTGCGTTTCTTGTTTTGAACCACCCAACAACAGTTTTGGAGGTGCGAGCACCTTGCCGGTTACTACCTTCAGTTTTGGTTCTACCTCGAGGTTAAAGGAGTGTAACAACTTTCTGTCATTAAAGACCGGATATTCTTCGATAGCCATTCGAGAACTATGTGCCACTCTATCAGCCGGATTAGACAGCCTTTTAGCTTTTGAACATTCTTCTACTCGAGGGCTCGGTGTACTATATCAATTAGATATAACATAACACAGTTCGAAGGGCACATCTTTTATCCCTTTAGAAGAAGTACACTCCAACTTAAGGCAGGGGATATTTGGATATCGAACTGTTGCACCATAATTCTTATAGTGTGACAATAGGTCAATCCTTTGTGACCCTACACCAACAAAAAGCTCCCCTGCATTATTAGGGGTTATACCTCTTACAAAGTACCGCTCTTTCTTGCAGGCTTCGAGCGTAATTTTGATGGTTTCTCCTATTAATAATGGAGCAATCTTGTTCGTGTGCAGGGATATCATTATAAGACTTCACGGCATCGAATGTTCTCCTCAAAAGCTCTAGGACCATAAACCTCGGGTTTGAAGTTTTGAAATTGTACGACAAAAACAAACCCTCGGCAGTTGCCTTAAGGTGTTCTTGGGACCTCAAGAATATAGTGAAGTAGTCATCTATCGAAATCATTTGTGTATTTGCATGTGCTTTAATAAAATGAGTAAAATCACGCCTAACGTTTGACGGAAGTTCTATAAGTTTACCAGACTTCAAGTCTTTAAAGGTATTTTCATAATTGGGTCCCGCTAGCCTGGGACACTTTTGACACGAGACAATAGGCATGTCTGGACTGTGATGTTCCCTTATTGGTAAGTAATTCGCAATCAAGTCTACACTTGACATTTTGTAAAGCCTGTGAAAAAGAGGAAGGGTTATTGCATAACTAGTCTACTTATAAATGTAGTTAAATAAAAGTAGTGATTCAACTTATAAAACACAATTAATCTTCAAAACCATGATGCACAATAAGCACGTGATCCTTATTTTAGCCAAACAGTAGTGTCAAGGGACTGCTGCATAAATCAATTTCACTTAACTCGATTTATCCCATCACAAATAAAAGGAAAAAGCTTACTTAAGATTTGTGGTTGGGACAGTGATGAACAAAAACGAACACCACAGGATCTGTATGTACGCATAACAATTTCAATAATCTTATCACATCTATGTTCATCATCATTATCAAAGAAATACAAACATCACGATAGTTTATATAAATGGATTTCACAAACATTACAAGCAACAGGTCATTACCAGAGACCAAAAAAATCACAAACATCACAAGTTTTTTATATAAATTCGATTTCATTATCAAAGCAATACAAACCTTAAATCGGTCAGAGGTTGAATCAAGCAACGATTCTTCTTTCTTGTAAAGAAACGATCTGCCATGGTGAAGAAGTATGTATATAAATTCATCATCAAAAGATATAGTTACAGTACATCTAAAGACTAAAGTTAAACATGGTGAAGAAGTATTACATCTAGATCAACTGAAAATCTTAATGAATTTTTAGTCTTTCAAGTGCAAAATAATCAGTTTAATCCCTAAGATGATAACAAGCACAGACTCAACATCACACATGGCTACGAGTTAGGGGCTGTTTCTTTTTTTATCCTGTTTGGAAATGATATCTTTTTGCATAATGGTATCTGTTTCGAGTTGGTCTTGGGTGCATAAATTGTGTTTCTTTTTGTTTCTTAATGACAAATATTAATATATAATCAACATAATCATGTCCAAAAAATACAACATTATATAAATCCAACTGTTACAGATCTGATCTTGTTTTTTAACTACTAATCTAACCTAAACACTTAAAAAAATAATACGGAGTAATAAATAAATTGTGTTCATCTTCTTCATACCTAAAACTCCACCATTAAAGACAATTGAAGCTTTTACTTAAATGAATGAGAGTGAAGCAAATAATAAAACCTTGAGGGTAGTTATATCCATGACAACTGTTACAGATCTGATCCGTCAAGTGAAGTAAAAATTGACGGAAAGAAACTAACTACAATGAGAAGGCAACCGGCGGGAAGGGCTGTTGGGTGAGCACCGGCGGGAAGAGCTGTTGGGGTGAGCACCGGTGAGGGGAACGATGTACTGGTGGTGGTGGGAGGTTAAAGGGTGAGTGTTAACTCATGAATGATATGATTAAAAGAAAAAGAAATAGATAAGTGTATATAATAAAGGATGAAAGTTGTCCCGGATGCGAAGGAGGTATGTTTTTACACCCATCCACATTTAGGATTTATGTTTACAACAAGTGAAAAACATCAAAGTTTCCTGTTTCCATCCAGTTTTGTTATCATTCAGGACATTAAGTCAAAAATAAACAGCCCCTTAGTCTTTTGTGGATGCAAGTTTTAGGGAAAAGAAAAGAACACACATTTCTCATAGAACACTTCAAGAAGTAAGATAGGCGATATTAACTCACATGAAGCCTAATAATAAATTTAAAACCCATTTTTGGTCTAAAAGTTAGAAAGATGAACTAAAAAGGAAACAAAAATCACAACCACTGGTAAAGACCAAAAATTATTGTAGCATATTAGAGTCATCAACAAAAAAGAAACACAACTTATTATGAAATAAAAAAACATCGATCTTGTCGGCTAGACGGCTACAAACACACCATCATCACTCCTTCGGCATACAATTACGACCTGATAAAAGCAACCATGAAAACTTACAAATGTCACTGAAAATTTTAAGGGTATACTTACTATTTGAAGCCTCGGCTGGGTTGGTTCAAGCATTAATTACCTACCATAAAAAGGAAAAAAGAACAAGACATTGTTAGTATGTGAGATAAAGAGGAAAGAATAAACATAAATTGTGTGTGGTGAGCAGGCTACAATCATTTTAGAGATGTTCACATAAATGAAAGTTACAAATGTGCACAACTCATAAATTCAAGCTAAAGAAACCAAAATTATGTACATGTAAGCTTAGATACATGAACAAAATCAAATAAAAGATAAGCAAGGATATAAAGATAAGTTTACCGTCGTTGGAAAATGCTAAATGAGTAGAGGAAATTGGGAGGTTGAGAAAGGAGTGGGGAAATGAAATGTGGGTAAATAAGACTACTCGGCAAGGGAGGTGAAACCTTCACCGCTTCCCCTTGCCTCACGCGTATGCTCCTTGCCATCCACCACGATTCACGCGGCAACACAGTTTCCAAAACCACAAAGTGGTGATCTGATCACCATAAGAAAAAGAAAGAAAAATGGTACCATGAATATTAATTGTCGAATTCGTTATACATTTATTTGAAAAAGTCAATACCACCACCAAAACAATAAATAAAGAAGAAGCCTCTGTTAAGAGAAAGAGCCACAAATATGCAGATCTAAACACACATGCACATAGACCTTGAGAAAAAAGAAACAGGTGGAAAAAAATACATGACCCAAAATTCTTCCCCCTTTTCTTTGCCCTATCACGCCCGAAAACGCCCAACCCACCATTACGATGGGGCGTGCTCTAGAAGAAAAAGTTGAGGTCGGAAAGTGTAAAGAGCCTGTGTATTAATTGAACTAAATAAATGTAAAGAGCTTGGGTTGAAGAAAAATGTATAACACCTTCGTGCCGATTTGGTCGAGCATTTGTCTCGTAATATTTAATTTCAGTTTTTAATTTAGTATTTTTAATTTCTAAGTTTGTGTAATGTTTTTAAGTTATGAATAAAAGTTTTCTATTTTGTATGTATACGTTTTTGTATTTATATTTTTACGTTTACGTTTTTAATTGTGTAAGTATTAAAAAAAATGGGAGTTAAGGTGAAGATGGGTTTCTCTTGCCCACTAAAAGGTGAAGAGAGGTGAAGAGAAGTGAGAGGAGAGAGAAAGCTGACGTGGCGCTGAGGTGTATGGTGAAAATGTATGCTCCTTGCCATCCAGATGGAGATGTAGAATATGTTGAGTAATAGAGGGAAGAAAGTACACAAGTTGTCAAAGCCTCAATAGTGAGTAACTACTCTGTCCGTACCAAAATCCGTACCAAAATTATTATCCAGAGCAAAAAACTGACAGTTTAAGAAAATATAATAATTACTCTATTCTCTCTCTTACTTTTTTTGCAAAATGTCACTTTTACATGGAATTAATTAAATATTTGAATGATGTTTGTAATTTTTAGTAACATTATGTGCAATATGATAAACTTGCTACATTATTCACAACTATATTTGAAATGCAAGAATAATTTTGAGACAAGCTAAAATAGAAATAGAGACTCTCAAATATTTGAGAGAGTATTTACTAACGACGTATCAATTTTAGGAAGGGCTACATTAATATCAAATGTTCTTTTTATAATACTAGGAAGTTGTAGCACAGCCCAGAGCAACTTACATCGACGTTTTTAAAACACGATAATAATCATCCGATTACACGGAGGTTACTTTGTTTTACGTTTAATTTTTTTCTTCACACATTTCTGGTGGTTTTTTATGGCATTTGTAATTAAACTTGTAATGATGCATGTCTTGTGAAAGCCTTTGATGAAATGTATGTTTTAATTCAAGATTGATGGAACTTTCACCGATGAAATGTATGTTCTAATTCAAGATTGACTAGGCGAGTACCCGTGCATAGCAACGGAATTCGTAGCGGCAAATAATTAACGATTTGTGATATTGTGGTGAGTGTTTTTTGTAGCGTTCAAAATAGAACGTGAACCGATCAGAATGTAATTGCAAACGGTTGTACTACACGATAACTAAAGTCTAGAAAAAATTCTTAACATCTATCAAACAACATATAAAAACATTTAATGAAACTGAAAGTAAAACATTACATTAGTTATGAGATAAAAACTAACAACACACGTTACTCTTCGCGTAAAACTTCTTGATAAACGACATTTGAGGTGTAGATTCCTGCTTGACGGAACTCTTTAACTGGTTTAACCAATACCTTTGTTGTTCTACGGGATATCCCTCTAGACAATGCCACATAAAGTTGGCCATGCGAGAAAACAGAGTCGGGCAAATAGACACCCACATTTGGAATTGTTTGGCCTTGAGCTTTATTAATAGTCATCGCAAAGCTAAGGCGAATAGGGAACTGTGTTCTCTTTAGTTTAAAAGGGAACATGTCTTCTTCAGATGGAGCAAGAGGAATTATTGGCAAGAGCACTCTAACTCCAGCGTGTTGTCCAACAGCAATCTCAGCATTGATGACATTTGGGTCAAAACATTTACATATCAACCTCATGCCATTACATAATCCATTTGCCGGATCGAGATTCCTTAAAAGAATAATCGGGCATCCTATTTTCAAACGCAGGCAATAAGGGGCAACCCGCGCCTAGCGGCAGCGGTGTCTAGTTTTTGATAAATTTTGGCGGCGAATAATCTTTTTTCGCCAAACTATGTATGTGGCGTTGCGAAATTCGTTTCGAATAATGTTTTTTTTTTATGACTCGGTTGCATAGCGATATTATGGTGTATTTTGAAAATAAAACCTAATATCGACAATGTGCAGTTAAGAGGTAATAGTCCCTTTATTTGTGTGTACACACGTGCATGTGCTTTTCTTTTTTGCTTTCATACACGCACAAAATTCAAGTTGTGACATCTTATAAGACAACATGTAGTTGCCATAGTTGTCAAGTCTTTTTTATTGTTGGCTACTGATTAATAGTCTTTTTTATTTATTGTTTGTCTATTGATACATAGCTAAGGTGATTATAATTTTATTCTTTTCATAGTTTCAACTTCATTTTGCTACTTCTAGCTACACGTAATTTTTATAGTATAGCTCCAAATTTGAATTGAGAAACATTTCAAACTTTAAAAAGAGTCTTTATACATTATATAACCCTACCCTATTACATGCCAAATAGGCGTCTTTTGAGACAAATTGTCTTCCCGATGACAATTGGTCAGCTTGTCAAATCTTTTGAGATTTCATTTACCGGCGGTAGATAAATTTGAATCGAAATTGCATACAATATAAAAAGTATTTAAATACTTTAACTTTTTACTACCATAGTTTACAATTCAAAAAATATCAATGTCAAAACTTTCAAATTTTCAATTTCAATCGAGCATAGCAACAGAGCCGGACAGTTTTCATGCCAAGTACTTGAGCATGGTGTTTCAGATATTTAGAATTCCAAAACATTTACCATTTTAAAATATTTCAAAATTATAAATTTTTCATTTTAAGTTTCAAAAGTTCACATTTTTCAAAATTTATCACAAAAATTTTGAAATTTGAAAATATTCCCAGGTTTACAAAGTTTCAAACATTCAAATTTCATTTCAAATTTAAGTTCAAGAACCTTTAAAAAATCTCAGTTTTTCAGCTTATAGTTTTCATAATTGACACTTTATATGTACAAATTTAATTTACAAAACAAAAGTTGACTACGTAATTTACCAACATGATTTTTAATTAATATAATTTTCAAATATAAACACAAAAAAATTATCTAAAATTTACAAACATATTAAATCTGTCTTACAAAAAGTTTTTTTATCAAAAAATCACAAACAAAACTTCAAAAAAAAAAAAAAAAAAAAAAAAAAAAAAAAATGAAAACCAACTTATAAAAATTGATTTAGATTAAACAAAACTTTATATAACAAAATTTTACATAACCTATGTAAGAAAAAATACACAACTTTATATAACAAAATTTTACAACTATAAACACACTAAACTTTATAAGCACAAATTAACCAACATACAATATAGCAATAATTACCGACAACTTTTATAAAGAAACTACATATTTATAGCGACAACATCAAATTCAGCGGCAGAAGCGGCATCGGGGCGAACGACAGCAACAATCTAAAGAGTGTGTCAAAATGGTATAAATACTCGGATCTGAAGAAAAAAATACTAAGATCTATAATAAAAACTTTCAAAACTTGTAATATATGTAGATCTAACAAAAAACACTCAAAAAAGAAACGTCAAAACTTGAAAAAACCTTCGGATGGTGGTGTTCTCGGTTGTGGGTTTCCAGCACGATGGTGACGACAACAGTTTTCTACAGAGAAAAAGACGTTTTGTGAGAGAGAGAGAGATATATATATATATATAAAGGAACTAGAGAGAGGGAGGAGAGCTAGGAGAATTTCATTATATTGAAAATGAGCTCTCACGTTGGACACACACTTCTCCACCTCTCAAATGAGGCGTCAGTAGTGTATATATGTGTTCACACTTAAGCCTTGATGGGCTTTGTTGGGCCGGGCTATTGGATTAAGCCTATTACATGGACTATTTGACTAACCTAAGCTTGTATGTTCATAACTAGTCTATTACATATTCATATATCGTTACAAGGTTTGATATACTATAAATGACCATCACTTCTAATGCTAACAATCTCCCCTAAGGGGTGGTCATTTATTAAAAACTATTTATTCGTTTCTTGGCTCTTGAGTCTTGAGAATCTATAGTTGATACTTGAGCACGAACCTTGTGTTGTGATAGACTTGATTTATTCTTTATTCCTTTCATGCTTTTGTGATCTTTGGTAAATCTCTTATCTTTCTTGCATTTGATCAACATCTTCAACTGTTTGTTCTTTCGTCTTCTCTGACATACTCATACCATTTGGTCTTTAAAATTTGATCTTTACTCATATATCTTTCATCATTTCTACTTTGAACTTCATCTTGATTTGATCTTTGAATTTGATGTAGTTCTTTATCTTTCATATCTTTGTCTTGAACTTGATGATGATGAGTCTTTTGAGTATGAGTATGTGGAGGTGAAGATATTGATGTACATGGTGATGGTGTACGGTCTTCCTGGACGGAGGCCTTCATCAGTACCTGCAAAATAGATAACTTGATATCTTTATTAGTCCTGGCTCTCAGTGTTTACATATCTCAAACGGATGCATCCTAAGACGCTAACAACGTTTTTTGAATACTCTAGAACAGATGCGACCTAAGACGTTAGCATAACGCTTTTTGATATCTTCACACCTGTCATTCCTATATCCGGATGCTCGTAAGCTAACGACGGATAACGGTGAACCGCTGGAGTACACATAAAGCATTACTCCACGACTGTATACCGTTTAAAGTCCAGCAACCACTATGCTTAATCCATAAGGATTAACTATGAGACCCACTATCAGTGCTGCTTGATGTTAACACTGGAGGGGTTCCATTAAATCATCGAGGATCACTTAAGTGATTTCCACTATGAATGTTCTGGCAAGATTGCTAGGATCTGTGAAGGACTCTTAAGTACAACTTGTGTTATTATTGGTGAACAACAAGTGTTGTGTTAATGCAAATATTACGATATTTAATTTATACAATCTCGTTTGTTTTGATTAATGACAAACATGTAACTTGTAATACATAACGTAAAATATACAAGTTACTCGTAATCATATTTTGTGTCAACATACATTCAACACCTCTCGATGTCTCAAGTCCTCGTATGCTACAAAACAGGTTCGTACATGTTTGTTATGTGGCATTATGATCAAACCCCTTAACAAACCATTTAGAATGTTTAAAATACTTTTAGAGCCTTTAAGTATTTTATAGGTTTATCATTCTATTTCGAACCTTACTTTGCATTTTGCATTCACAAGTATTTTATACAAATATACCTTTTATAAAATGTCTAACAAATATATACTTTTATTTATACAAGTAAACTAATTATAATTTTCGTGCAAGTACTAAAGTTTACTTACACTTGACAAAATACATTTTATTTTGACAAGCACTCAACTAGATATTTTATATTACAAAAGGTTACTTACATTTTTTCATATACAAGTAACTTACCTTTTTAAGTAAGTATATACATTTGTTTAAATAAAATGGAAACACTTTTTTATTACCTCATGCATAGTGTCACAAAATCTATAAATCTCTGCAAATATCACAAAGAATCCTTAGAAAGATCTTGTGTTGATTTGGAAAGATTGTGTGTAAAATCCAAGATTTTGTGTCAGGCCCCAAGGAACCCTTTTTTTTAAAGGAATAAACCCTTTTTTTGGTTCCGTGGGATCCGTGGGTTGCTGAGCCCTTTTGGCTATAAATAGCACCCATTGCTCACTCATTTGATCACCAATTCATATACATAATCTCTCTACCATTTTGCATACATTTAGATCAGTAGATAACAATGTAGTAACATACATTAATCACCTCATCATCACATGATCATAATGCTTCAAACATTCATTCTGTTGTAAGCATATTTAACATCCTGATCCACCAAAGGAAGCTTGGTGATCTTGCCATCATCAAGCACCTAAGTACATCCATATATGAAGATTCAATGGCACTTGTCATCCTCATTGATTGGAGACTTCTTATTTAAGAAGATCATTTAGATTAGGCATTTGCATCCATTAGACATTTATGTCTTGGATCATCACTGTACATTTTTAACACTCATTCCATTTCACAAGGGTTATAGGTTTGGTGCGTTTTAGTTGTAAAACACCAAGTTTGTAGCAAACTGCAAATTTCCTCAGTAATTTCTACCTGATAATCAAATATTAATTATCATCACTGTTCTGTTAACCATTTTTATAGGAAAATTTGAACTTTTGTTTATTACATTATAATAACTCAAACACGTTGATACGTGATTCACCAAATATTGGAACGAGCTCACACTCGGACCACGAAAACCAAATATACTCAATAACACACCAAACAGATCCTTATATAATCTCAACCCAAATTCTAGCCTGTTACTGTTCATCAGGCCCAACCCACACCCATTTAACTTTAAAATGTCATTTTACCACTCGCTCAACTCACTCTAACTTTGCCCAGTTTTCTCTCGAATTTGACACACACCATATGCAATATTTTTCACCACTCGACTCCACTCCCACCAAAGAAACAGTGTGTCAAATTTCACATTTTATTACGAGCATTTGATACACGAACAAAGTCCAAAGCTTAACACCATCGACACATGTAAAATTTCACTCGAAATATATTTATTTTAACCGAATCGATTCAGAACTCATTTTATCTAGTTCTATTATTTTTATATGATCATATAAGAGATCCTAAGTTTATTTCTCACCTAGATACACAACATCACACGTTACATATATATGTGTGGACCTTTTAAGTTGTCGACATATGTATATATGCCAAATCGACTCACAAATCACTCCTACACTCACTAGCCCTCTCTAAAAGTCCTAGAAAATATCTTGCAAATCTTTCTAAAATCCTAATATTCTCTGCCATATCTTACATGCCTACTTGCATCATATTATACAATATAACCATATGAATATGTATATATATGTATCGATATATATATATGTGCACCATATGGCTCTTACACACAAAGACTTTCAAGACCATTTCATTCTCTTTGTCCCCCTCAAAAATTATAGCCAAGATCTCACAATCTCAACTTGTAGTTTTTAATACATTATGTTAAGTTGCATGCATGCATATATGCACATATATATTTCGTATACTCCCTCAATCCCATTCACACCTTAACCGAATTCCTCAGTTCCAACTTGCCAAATCGAATATACAAGGTACAAGTTGCTAGCTATGATTCTCTTTGTCCCCTCACAACTCTACCAAGGATCGAATATATTCTCCAACTAGCTCAACTTGCACCAATTGTTTATCATATATCAAACTTATGCATATATATATATATATATATATATATATATATATATATATATATATATATATATATATATATATATATATATATATATATATATATACCTTCACGTAAAACTTCACATTCATACTTGGAAATTCACATATACATTTGGTACATACTCATATATTCTCTAGTATTCTCCACTGCCATATATTCTCACACGAAAACAATCACATACTCCTATATTCTCTAAGTAATTTCCTACTGCCAAAGTTATTCGAAGAGATCAAGATCATTTACTAGCCACTTCGGAGCCATTTCCAAACATACAAGTTTATTTCAAATCGTTAGTGATCATTCGAACGTATTACCTACACATCACCCGAGTTCTTGATCCATTCTAACGTGAAAATCCATCTCAAAGGTGTAGTAAGTGATCACAAACTTTTCTCAATACTTTCTATACGATTTTATACACTCCATGCATTGTTTTTATTTCTATTCGAACGCTTATCTCTTTATTTACATTTTACGCTTTTATTTATTTATTTCGTAGGTATATAATCCATGACCTTCCCAAATGATGGCTAAGAACATGTGCTTTAACTCTACTAGACACTTACTTACTCGTATCTTTACTTATCGAATGCATTTTTATCATTTTCGAATCATATCTCATCATTTAAGTCATTTACATATTATTGCACCATGCTTAACTAGACATAAGAATGGACCAATAAAAGTGAATTCATGCACACGACACATTAATATTGTTGTACCACTCGTTTCTTTATAGTCCCATTAATCAATTTCATGTTTGGAGTTTTCTCCCATAAGCTATTATAAGCTCGTTAAAAAGCCACCAAGTGATCGCTAGTCAAAAACTGTCGCAACTCTTTATAAATTTCGAAGTGACCTAATAAGCCCAATAAGGAGTTTTCATGCTTATTCGATAAGCAATTCATATAAGGACTTTTGCAACATTTTTAGACTCATTAAATAAGCCCAAGACCAGGCCCAATGTTTCCCAAAACACCCCGGTTTGAAAATCATTATAGGGCTTTTAATGTTATCGCTAAAAGCCCAATAGCTTAAAAATAAGCAAATCGAGAAATAAGCAGTTGAAAAACATTTGATTAAGCTTTAATAAGCTATACAAACTCTCGGAATCATTTTCCAAATCGTTTTGTTAAAATAGGACTTGTTTTGCAAAGAATTTCACTATTTGGGTTAAATATGTCAAATCCGTATAAACATGTTCTAAAGCTGTCCAACTAATAACCTGAGGATATATATTGTCAAAAACAGTAAACAAAATCTTATGTTGTCAATTTGGATATATTTGGACAAAAAATGTAATATATGTTAAATCAAGGACTAACGGTGCAAAGTTAACACCGTTAGGGTAGAAAATATAAAATTGGGAAAAGTATAAGGACCAAACTGTAACTTTATTCCATATTTATTTCTATTGCACATTTTGCGTTTCTCATCTCATTCATATGCATTTTGACCTTTCGGTTTCGTACTTATTTCATTTCGTTTATATTTATATATAACGAGTTTTAAACGATTAAACTAACGTTTCGTTCACACACCTCTCGAGGGAACAATATTTATGAAATCAGTGACATAAAAACATGATAATATTATGTATAATATTATTTTTGAACTTTAAGCATTTTGAGCATATCACACTCATATCACACACCCATTCGTTATCTGTTACTCGTTTTCACACTCAATGATCATATTAAGTCACAAATACCAAATTCTCAGACTTAACTATTATCCAGGTCCCGTGTTGGAGCCGTGTCCGTAATTTCACTTGATTTCACATTACCACCTTGCCAGTTACACACAAGGTGAGTCATAGCCCCACTTTTACTCGTTTATTAACTTTATAAACTCTTTGGGGGAGATACATGCTCAACTACTTACTTTTACTTTCACAAGTACTATTTTCTGTATGCTATACCTGATTGATATTGCCTAAGTTACCATTACTATTGCCATTATTACAAGTTCCTCCCATCATGAACCATTAATCACTTGCGAGTGAAGGCGAATATAGTGAATAGATCTATTGGCAGTTGACGCCCCATTTGTGTTAGCCGATTAGGCGACCAAATTCACTTTATTTGAGAGTACAAAATAGGAAGATGGCAATCTCCTATTGAGGGCCATAACTCACTCCATTAACTTGGAGTGTTGCATGTCGTTTGTGCGGTACATTGTTAACGTTTATGTGTCATGAGACTTAGGGCAATATACAGAAGTACAAAAGTACCGTAGTCATGATACGGTACTACCATTATTACATTTCAGGCATATAACTTAAACTTAGAACTTGTGTTCAACTGATTTACATACAAATTACTTATGGTTTTCACCCAACGTAACTCACTACTTGTTTCATCAATATTGGTATTACAATTTATCACCTCACTCTCGAAACTATTGAAATCAACTGTTTACTTATAAACTCTATGAACTCACCAACCTTTGTGTTCACGCTTTTAAGCATGTTTATCTTAGGTAATTAGCGGAGCATCTCAAGGCACGGAGTAGGCAATAAACTCAGGGTTTTAATGTGGTGTAAAATAAAACATGTCATTAATTAGCGGAGCATCTCAATGCATGGAGTAGGCAATAAACTCAGGGTTTTAATGTGGTGTAAAATAAAACATGTCATTAATTCTCAAAACTACTACACCTTTTCATGGATGTTTGCAACTCTGATATTTTCACATTTTGTACTTCAACTTTGATTTTAATAAACAAGTACTTTTAAAATGCCTCTTTTGAGCCGTTTTCTATAATTATGATTATGATCCTCCCCGTAATACCCCAATTAGTCTTTCGCTGTTAACTCATAATTTAGGGGGTGTTACAGATTGGTATCAGAGACATAATTATAGAGAACCAAATATTTTCAAACATTGAACTATAATTACACTTTCAAAATGAATGAATTTTACACCATACCACTTTACACCCTCCGTGCCTGCATAACACCGTGCTCAATATATTACTTTTTAAGATCATTTTACACTAATCTTCACACACCTGATATTTACTCTCACACACCCGATTATTTTATGCTGATTCTCACACACCCGATTATGTTATGCTGATTCACACACACCTGATTATTTCACCTTGACTTACATCCACCTGATTATTTCACCTTGTTTTACACACACTTAATTATATTGATTGCTTACAATTACTATTTACGGATTATTACAGTACCATGTCTACAATGTCAAGCCTTACCACCTCCTCATCGGATATGGAATCCGAGGACACCCTCTCATCCATCACCTCCCCATTGATAGAAGACCCGTGTGTCTTAGCTTTACGGGCACATACCTCACCCCCACACACGGAGAACCATCCAGTTTCTCTCACCTACACTCCACTTACGGATGGTCAGTATATGCAAACTCAGCAGTGACTGCCTGCATCTGATCCAGAGACTCCATTACCTACACCACCACCCCCACCTGCCCCGGTATTTCGGTGCAGACGAGTCAGGATCTTAGACCTATATGAGTCCGAACCATTCATGACACCATTTAGGAGTCACCCCAACGGTTGCATTAGGATGCATACACCTCGTCTGAGGGTACGACCTACCTATTGTACCGATTGTACCACCATTTCCACCATATTCCCCTACTTCACCCCTAGATATGATCAGGATGACACCCCCATCATCACCCAAGTATTAGTATGAATCACCCCCACTACGATTATCACCCCTACACCATCGGTTAGACCCGACCATCTATTCAACCAACTCACCCAATCATACCCGTTTACACCTCACCAACGAGAGCCGACTCCAGAGGAGGATTTACCCTCTCAGAGCCGGGCCCGCATAGCAGGTCCCAGTGACCCATCTCCCTCATCATTTCTAGAAACTTTCAGAAGAAACTTTATGAATGATGAGAAAGTTGCTGAACTTCAGCTTTTGTAGATGATGAATCCCTTCATTCGTTGGCAATCCCACACCCAGAGTTGATCATGTAACCACCCGTAATTTCCCAAACATTATTTTAATGATAAAAATAAACTTATTATCATTTGACAATTTATTGGAGCCTTTTTGGAGCTTACATGATTATTTCGGGAGGTTATCTCGCACACGGTAGCATACAGTAACCCTCCAAGCTACTAATTTTATTAAGAAAAGTGAAGTAATTACTTCCTGACACCTACTGGCAATTTATTTACAAAACTGAGAAGTCATCTCACTTTTCTGAAAAACGCGACACCACACGCGTACCGACACCACATTATTTATGGATTAAGTCCGATAATTATTTTTCAGAGTCAATAGTATTATTTTATTAAGAACGTTCACGAAAATCTATTTTTCGCATTGTTGCTCGAAAGCACCAAACTAGGTTGCCACGATTATATTTTTAACTCAACGGGAGACGGAATACATGGGAACCAATAAATTTAAACTTATCGTATATTTAATATACCCAACGCCCCATCACTTTCTTTTTATCCCCTTTAGTAGCTTTAACAAGACATGTCGCTTTCCATCTTCTTTTCTCTGCTTCTCTTCTCCCCATGGTCACGCGAGGACTTGGGAGATGGAACCTGATAAAGACCTTTGCTCAATCCGTCTCTTCACGATATACCACCATGGAAAGCTTGGTCAAAGATTTCCCTTTTCTTTTCTTTATATTCCAATCGAAGTTATAGGAGAGGACACACTCAATCCTCATCACACACTCGCATCTATGAGTTCCAGCCGCCTCATTTCTGGCCAACATCTATTATCAAGAAGAAGGGTTAAAAAGGGTGCATATGCTTACGGTTTGATTGAAGGGTCTGATTAGGATTCTGGGTTGGTTAGCTCGTAGCCGCCACCACCACCATCCCCGACCCTCTCTTGTACTCCCTGCTGGTGGTATGTCGAAACCACCCTTTTTGTATCTTAGTTATTATCATTTCATTTATTTATTTAATCGTTAGGTTAAAATCGATTAGATCTTGAGTTTTATAGTTTCGTGTGTTAAAACTCGATTAAAAACAACTTTGACTCGCTTTCGTGTGGTAACGTGATCAGAAAGTGATGTTTGTTTGTTAAATGAACTGAGTCGACTCACTGAGTCAACTTAGTCGGTGAGTCAACTCGCGAATCATCCTTGTTCTATGCTATTTGTTTCTCGTCAATTTAGTGTTAAATCTGGCTGGTCACTGGTTGCGTTGGATTTTGGTAAAAATACGAATGGGTCGATTGTGTTTGCGTTGGATTTTGGTAAAAATACGAATGGGTCGATTGTGTTTGCGTTGGATTTTGTTTGTCACTGGTTGGTCTCGGTTTAGTGTTAAATCGGTACAGGGTGTTTGTTTGGTTCTCAGCAGTGCGAGCCACAAAGAGAGTGTTGTGTTTGAGTTATGGTTTGTCTTGGGTCGGGTAAGACTCGACTAGGGTGTGGTGTTCCCGGCTTAATAGAAACCCACTCTGGGTGTTAATCTTGCTTCGGGTCAAAGACACCCGAGAGGGTGTGTTAGCTTGTTTAATCGGTTTGAGTTCAGAACCACAAGAGCAGTTTGTGCTCAACACATATTTCGCGACTTAATATTTTTGAATTCTAAATTCGTGCTTATTATGATTCGACCTATAGCTTAGGTGGTCGTCTTAATTGCTTACTTTGAAAACTTGACTATATTGCGACTGGTATATGTCTCGGCTGCATAACTCGCTTAGGGTGGTTGGTTCTTTTGGCTCGTCTAAACGCCACAACACTGCCGATTGTATGAGTTGCAGCATAAGGGAATGCTTGAAACAGTTTATGTTAAAATGTTTTATCAACCTAAAGTGTGGGCCGAAGCAGTAAATGGGTTTGGTCACAAGTTCAAAGAATGTGCATTATGTTAAAAGGTTTTAAATAGTTGATATCATGGGTCACTAGCTGTAAATGGGTTGTTGGTTAATGTGGGCCGAAGCCCAATAAAATTTAAAAAGGGTGCTTTGAATTAAAAGTCCAAAGAATGTGCATTACATATTTGATCAAGTACATATATCATGTGTTTAGTATATTTTTCAGTTACAGGAAAACTTGACTAACGCGAAATTATTGACAACGTTTCGATTTCTCTTGAGATCGATACTTGAATACAAACTAAAAATATATATCATGGACAAAATGTAACGGATTATGACCTGAACCATTCGGACAAATTACTGGTATTAAAACGGATTATTTAGCATATTGACAACATAGGTCATATATAGAAAACATAGTTAAATTAAATACTACGCAGCTTGGAAGTTTTATAAACGAACAAGTCTTAGAAAATTTTCTTATAAGTACACTTTCTTAAAAACCAACTAGAAGGCAAAATAAAAATCTCTTGACATTATACGTATAACTAGACGTTTAACTTGAACTTAACTATTTAATAAAACTATATGGCTCCACAAGGTTTTTGCAAAGATTGTATTTTCAAAAATGCTTTTATTATAAATTTGTCAAATGACGAATTTTATTAGTTAATTGTAAACTCTTATTGTTGAATTGTAAATTCAACTTGTCGTTGTTAATGAAACACGAATGTATTTCCGAACTACTTGGGATTATTGAGCGAACATCGAAAACGTATTAATTGACTTAATTGTTGACACTTCCCTTGGTCACTATTTTTCCTTGACTTCGTTTGTCATCCTTTCTCAAATCAAGTTCTCGTCCGTACTTGTCTCGACTGTGTCGATTTTCTTTTCCTATTTGGTGTGAGTATTCTTGAGTCTATGCTGTCTTACCACCATACGAAACGTTAACACTAAACTTTTTACAAACATTGATACGAGTAATCCACGAAAACTAAGACACTTGTCTTTTGAAAGCTCTTTTACTTCACAAGACGTATTCTGAGAAAACTATATAGCTTCGGTTACATGAACTTAGAGCTAGCGTAATAAACTATTTTATTTTGGGTTGCATACCCTACTCTTGGTCAACAACTCTAATCTTACTATAAGGTAAACTGTATTTTTATGACATTATGAGCGACACAATGGTCACAAAACTCTTATGGAACTCACAGTATTTTTACTGCTCTATCATAAATCTATGAACTCACCAACTTCGTGTTGACACTTTAGCATGTATTTTCAAGTATAAAGCGATAGCACGTTATTGGAGGCTTTTGGCATGGCATGACATGGTCATAGAAGACTCTGGTATATTTGGGACCACTTGAAATCTTTTATGGGCTTATATTTTCGCACCATTTTTGAAATGTTGTAAACAAATCACTTTTGAATATGAAATCTATTTTAAATGGTTGAGGTAAAACCAATCTTTATACTTTATGTTGTGATACCAATTTAGTAGCACCCAAACATGTATGCTTCCGCTAAACCAGATTTTGGGGGTGGTACAGATCATTTACCCAAACTTGTCGTGATTTTATGTTATAATTTCACATTGTGACTTACATACAAATTCCCTATTACTCAATGTATCTAACATGATCACTATGTGAGTTCTAAATCTATAATTTCTTGTGGTATTAACAGAAAATGGCTCGCACAAGAAACCAAGAAACCGCCACTCCCGCAACAGCTATGACTCCTGAAGCTATCCAAAGGATGATAGCTGATAGCGTTGCAGCAGCACTAGAGACTCAAGTGGCTAATGTAGCCTGCTCGAGCAACAACAACTAATCCACCGCTGAAAGTGAGGCATCTGCATCTCGAAAATGCACATACAAAGACTTCATAGGTTGCCAGCCAACTTATTTCAGAGGATCCAAAGGAGTTACTGAACTCGCTCAGTGGTTCGAGCGCTCCGAAACTGTATTCGTACGGTGCAACTGCCCAGACAATAGCAAGGTTACCTTTGCTATCGGAACACATCTGGAGGATGCCGCATCTTGGTGGAACTCAACCGCCCAGACCATGGGTATAGAAGAGGCCTATCGGATGTCCTGGATCGAACTAAAAACCAAAATACTAAAGAAATACTGTCCTCGAACAGAAATCAGGAAACTGGAGGAGGAATTCCACCAGTTGATTGTAAAGGGGAACGATTTAAGAACCTACAACCGAAGGTTCCAAGAACTGTCGGTATCATGTCCAACTGTGGTGCCAGACGTTGAGAGAGCACTGGAAAAATACGTTGAGGGGTTGCCTCAAAGCATCGAGGGGTATGTCACCTCATCGAAACCATCAACTCTTCAAGAAGCCATCAACCTTGCACAATGATTACTAGAACGAAAAATCAAACGGAGTTCCACCTCCAGCAACAATGATCATAAGCGAAAGCTAGATGATCATGAACCACCACTCACAACAACAACAACCACCACAACAACTATCAGCAAAACCGAAATAACCACCACCACCAACAGAATCGCAGACAGGAAGCTGCCAGATCTTATGTTGCTACACCAAACAACAGAAGCGGTTATATCAGAACACTACCCCAGTGTGACCGATGCAGAATGCATCACACTGGGCCTTGTCCTGACCGATGCGGAAAGTGCCAAAAAATGGGCCATAAAACTAATGATTGCAGAGCCACGGATGCAAATTCACAGCCAGCGGAAATAGTGTGCTACGGGTGTGGCGAGTAGGGGCACTACAAGAACCGATGCCCAAAACAGAATACCTGTTAGGAATATAAATATTCAGATGAAGGCTCGGTCACCCCGAGCATCTAATTAGCATTTATATAGCTCGTAGGCTTATTTATATAAGCTTAGTATTATTAGTATTATTAGTTTTATTAGAGTAGTAGTATCTATATTTGTGGAGTGGGTCGGGGCTTTCCCCACTGTCAGCTCACTTCACAGCCCACTAGGGGCAACAATATGTAGAAGTATAAATACCCCTTCCCACACTTGGGAAGGGTTGGAACTCTTGTCACATTTCACATAGTTAATCTAACTTTCCAGGTTTTCTCTCAACAAGAGTCTCCCTCTCTCTCTCTCTAACATCTCACTAACTCACCATGGAAATCTTGATCTTTCATGAACCAAGACCACCCGAATCAATCACACAATCAACATGGTTATTTCCTACAATTGGTATCAAGAGCCATGGTTAGATCCGGTTTGATTGTGTGGTGGTCTCAATTTTTGTTTGTTCGAATTTTTTTATATACTTACTGTCTAGTTTTTTTTTTATTATTATTCTTCTTAAACTAGTCAAATCTGTGGATTATTTTGTTAAAAGTGGGCTATAAACACCTATTTGGTTTACAAGTCAAATTGTTTTTGGGCTTTAACAGTCTTTCTTAGTCTATCATTATAAACACCACTTTGGTTTACAAGTCAAATTTGTGGTTTATTTTAGTTAAAAGTGGGCTATAATAAGTTGTTTTCTGTCCATTTGAAAGTTATTTTATTGGTGTTCGAGTATCATTTTTTGTTCACAAGTTTCGTTGAGATCTCTAAAAGCGGTCAACTTCTTGTTCGAACATCACTTCTTTGTGTTCGAACATAATTTGAGCGTTAACTGTTTGTATAATGATTCTTGGATTTCTATATTCTATTCTTTATTTTTGTTCGAGCATCTCTTGGGCGTTTACATAGTTGAGGCAGATTTATTATTTGACATGTTTGACAGCAAGTCATGGGCTTTTATAGTCCACATGTGCAGTTTTTTAAGGATTGTTCTTGGAGATGATGGTTTCTTAGTTACTGCTGGTGTTGAATGTACTTCTTGGATGCGGTTTGTGGTTCACGTGAATTTGTGGCTCACAAAATGAGGTAGTTTGGCTGTTTGCCAAAAATGTGGTAAAAGACGAAAGTACGAAAGTGACAGCTTTGACCGGTCAAATGCGGTTTGTCCCGAACTCGGTTTGTCCATTTAACCACGGACTCGGTTTGTCCACTTAACCCCGAACTCGGTTTGTCCATAATATCATGAACTCGGTTTGTCTATTGGCTAACAGACTCGGTTTGTCTGTTTAACCCTGGACTCGGTTTGTCCATACAATCCCGAACTCGGTTTGTGTTTTGCACGGATGCGGTTTGTATCCTGTCTACTTACTTGTCTGGCACTTAAAAGTACAAAAAGAAAGCAAAGTGATACAGTGATATTAAAACCCAAATAACATCTTCTAATCAAAACATAAACAAATCCGAATTCATACTGTCAACTCACATGATACAAACTCAAAATGAAAGTCAAAACGACATTACAACAACTCAAATCCAATCCAAATACAAAATCATCTAACCACTGCTCGAATCTAGTCGACTACAACAAACAAATCTACTCGAATCATTTCACAACAACAAACTCTAATCTAACCTTAACAACATGTTTAACTCACTTGACTTCCTATTCACTCTTCCTCTTTTCGATTCAACATAATCTGAAAAAGAAAAAGAACACAAGGATCTCAATTTGCTTATTCGTATGTTACAACAACCCTCGAACAACTCAAAGGTCATACACACGAAAATCATAATCATCATCGACCATTGTGTGTTAAAGCCTAGCTTCGTTTAAATATCCGAACACTTAAAAGAAATATCAAAACATTCGTGCTTTGATTTTGCTTTTGATTCGGTTACAAGAAAACACAAGAAAGATAACTGATCTTACCTTAAACCATGTGATAATCTTGTCACTTGTGCTCATTACTTGTGGTAATATTCGAACAGGTGAGGGTTAAAACCTTTTGAATCGTTGGGATTGAGATTGGAGGATGGGTGAATGCTTTGTGATGGGGGCGGATATCACTAAGAGTGAGAGATTAAGGTTTGGATACGACTTAATGTTTGTGATAATCGATTTGAGGTGTGATAGCAGTTAGATGAGTGATGGGGGAGGGTTGTTGTGCTCTTAGGGTTTGTGGTTGAGAGGAGAGGAAATGATGAATGAAGGCAGATGATTTAAGATTAGGGTTAAGTGAGGATTAAGGAGTGGGTGTTAAATACCGGATACCTAGGGTTAAGTGGATTTGGGTTTCAATTGGGCTCAATTGGGTTATACGTGTAAATTGCATCCGGGTGTGTGATTAAGATTGGGGCTTATGAATCGAATTGTGAACTTGGGTCAATTGTATGTTTGTCTTAGTTGGGCTGATGATGGGTGGCATCACATGAAATGACTCTACTTGGGTTGTTTTGGTTGGACTTAACATTGGACTTATTTGTTGTTAACAAATAACTCATGATAGCTAATGTTGAATCATTGGAATGTTGAACTTTGGGAGCTCATCACAAGGACGACTTTGCTTGTTGAAGACTACATTGATGATTTCATGCTGTTATTTGTTTGTTGATGATAATTTTGGTACTCGGTGGACATCTTTGGGTAGCATTTTGGGAATGGATTAATTGAGTTTTCTGGATATTACTGCGAGATACCATTATCGGACTCATGTAAACTGTCAAGGCTCGTATTTGGGTTTATGAATGTCACCATGATTATAGTGTTGTGGATTTGGCTGCACGGTCCTATTGGTGCCTTCGATTTAAGTGAGTCTGCAATTTGATGTTTACGAGTTGAGTTACAGTTGACAAATTGCAATGTGATTAATTGTGATTTGTCAAGTTGCGTGTTTGTCTTATTGCGACTTGACGGATTGCTATTTGACCAGTTACGATATGACGTTGTGAGTCAACACTTGCGATTCGACTTATTGTGATTTGGTGGATTGCAATCTGTCTTGGTGCATATTGACAATCTGTGACTGGGCCTGTTGCAATTTGATCAAGTTGTGATTTGACGTCTGTGACTTGAATTTCGAAGATTGGTATTGCACCTCACTCTTGGGTATTCTGGTTGATTTCACGGTTTCTCTTGTAGTTTTTAGAAAATCCCGCGAAAGATTCGATTTCTCGGTTTAAATCTCAAGAGCTGTAAAATCCCGTGATATTAATTTTGGACAAGTAGGCGGGACTTGGATTTAGACAAAAGAAAACTTACGGGGTTTGACTATTTTTTTTCGGGATAAGTTTGTGCTTCAAGATCAGCAGGAATTGGGAAATTATGGTAACTTGTTTGGTTTGTTAATTCACGGGTTGGTGTACTTAGTGTCACAAACATCTCGGGGTGGATGGATGCACGATGTTTGATGACCCTTGCTCAAGCGTATTTAAGGTGATTAGACCTGGATGTTCAAGAAGTGGATATATACAATAAAGGATGGAAGGTTGGGTATATATCACTACCTATATTTAAAGGAGTTACGTTGTTGTGCTCAATATAGGTTCTAAATCACAATTTGCAATTTAAGGTGATTAGACTTGGATGTTCACGAAGTGGATATATACAATTAAGGATGGAAGGTTGGGTATATATCACTACCTATATTTAAAGGAGTTACGTTGTTGTGCTCAATATAGGTTCTAAATCATAATTTAGTGCAAGTTTAAGTCGCGGACTTGTTCTTTATCAAGCTTCATCAAGTGATTGTTGTTTCTCAAGCTTCTAATGGGATTGTTGCTCGAGATCTTCTCAAGAGGTAGTCAGGCTTTAAGACAAGAGGTGATCTGTTTGGAGACATGTGTTAACCTTTTACTCACTTTAATGTCATATGCATTTCATCAAGCGGTTTTGGCATAATACGAGCTTCAATGAATTGTTAATCTACTTAACCATTGATGATGAGGAAAGCAAGGGGTTACTACAAGAGAGTCTTAATCACCTTCTTCGTTGCAGAAGTTTCATTTGTCTCTTTCCATGTTTTGTGCTTGTCAAATTCACAAACATCACGGGCTCTCAGTTTTGGCAAAAAGGTCATTCCATGTCCTTTTTGAGGGGGAGAATTATCGCAAGTTTCCTAGAAGTTCCGTCCCCAGCGATGTGAATTTTAGCGGTTCCGGTTACAGCGGGTCAGATCGTATCGGTTCAGTCTCCAGCGGTTTGAATCTTAGCAGTGTCGGTTACAGCAGGTCAGATCGTAGCGATTCAGGATTCAGTGGTTCAGTCTACAGCAGTTTGATACTTACTGTTGTGCAGTTAGTTCTTGAATTTATTTCTCAGATAAATCTCAAGAACTGTAAAATCCTGTACACAGTACGACTACTATTCCACATCCAAGTAGCTGGATCAGACAGCTTTGTTTGATAGGACTGACTATGAGTCATGGGCTCTTCTAAGAATTTGCGCATGTTTCTTTTCCTTTCTGGCTAGTCAACAGCACAAGATGACCACGAAGTTAATCTGGTATTCTTTATTTGTGATTGAAGTTGTAGTTCTCGAAGGCGTCTACTTATTTTATCTTGAAGTCGGGGTTGGTTGGATGCATGACCTTCAATGATAACTTGCTCGTTAAAATTTTAAGTTGAAGACTTGGGTTATCTAGTTACCAGCAGTCGGGGTAACTATCACTTAAGAGTCATAGGAGTACTCAGTGTCACACGTCAATGACGATGTCGATAATCGCAAGAGGTGTTAATGTCTCATACTTTGGTTGGGTATGGAGCTCTTAGAGATTTGCTTGGAGCATTAATTCTCAACACCGTTCTTCCAACATTAGTGCAAGCTTAAGTAACAAATTTGGGGTCTTCTACTTCAGTTGTCAGTATTGGTATATCGGGTTCTCTTCATCGAGTGGTCACTAATCTTTGTTCAAGTTTGGTTAGTTGGTCAAAGGTTTTAAAAGTTGTGATGTGATCTGTAATTCTCACGGGACATGCTTAACCCAAACTGATGTTCTCCTAAAATCTAAATCAGTCACGCCACATTCAATCGGTTACTGTCTCACGGTTTCTTCTTGGTTTTGTAAAATCCCGCGAAAGAACTTATTTCTCGGTTTAAACCATAGATTTGTAAAATTCCGTGATGATGGGCTATGCACTCTTGACCAGGATCGGGTTAAAACCATTATCAAAGTTCAGTCGATACATCATAAAGGGCTAGAGTTGGGCTTTAACCAAAAGAAGTGACTACGGCGTTAATTCATTATTATTTATTTGAGGCTGAAGTGAAATTTCATGGGTGCGTGTACTTAGTATCTGAAGATATCGGGGAGGTTGGATGAAGATTCTTCGAGATCCTTGTTCGAGCTTTCAATACAATGACAAAGACTTGGATATCTAGTTATTTTTTTTCTTTCTTTCTCCCTACTACAAAATAACTATCACTTTAAGGAGTCACGTTGTAGTGCTCAGTGTCACACGCAGTTGTGGATATCCAAGAGGTGATGTACGTCTTATACTTGATGGTTGGTTGGTTGAAGAGTATAGAGTACTTAGGGATTCGATGTTGCACGAAGTCTCTACACCGCTCTTTGTCACGCATTAGTACAAGTTTAAGTCACAAGTTCGGGTTATTTTACTTCAGTATCAAGTTCATCATATTGGGTTTTCTCCATTAGTGGTCACGACATCAAGCCGATAAAATGATAATGGGGTTGGTGACGAGTTAGATGAGAGAAGATGTAAAGAGAGAGATAATGACGTCTGTTCAAATCAGTTCAGGCCTCGCTCTTCAACATAATGACGTCTGTACACTTCAGTGCAGGCCTCGTTCTTCATCAAATGACGTCTGTACACTTCAGTGCAGGCCTCGCTCTTCAACATAATGACGTCTGAATACCTCAGTTCAGGCCTCATTCTTCAAAGAAAAGAAAAGTGTACGCTTGAGTGCACTTTATCTTCAAAAGAAGAGGAGTCTTCTTATTTATGACCATTCTCATCAACAAGATTCATGCTCTTTCCGTGCTTATTCAGTCTTCAAGTGGATCGGCGCATATTGGAGTATATTTTTATTCACGTATTCAACCAAAAATTGCAGTTGACAGGCATATGCAATTTTTGAGGGGGGGAAAGGGTGAATAAACAACATGTTAGTCTTCAAGAACCGTCAAGTGGAGCTACTTACCGTTGATGGTACTCATATTCACTAGTTCAATCATCAAAAATTGCAGTTGGAAGGCATATGCAATTTTTGAGGGGGGGAAAGGGTGAATATTAATCTACATGTTGGTTGATGATTGAGAAATGGTCATACGACTCCTGAATACGTCAGTTCAGGAGTCGTGCAAACCATGTTTCTCCAACACTACTTCTTCCGTATATCAAGGTGTTGAAGAACATGGTCATGGAATACTAATCAACAGAGTCTCACGAGTTGGTCTAATCAGCAACAAAGGGTTTCTAGTCAATGCTTCATGTACACTTCATTAGGCTGCATGTACACATCATGATGATGATTCCGATTAATCGTAACCATCATGGGGGAGAGAAATGTGTACACCAAGGACGCACAACAGGTTCACGTGATCGGGCTTAATCATATATTCCGGTGTTGAGAACCGCAGAGATGATCAGTGGTTCAACTTGTTACCTTGGTATTTACGTTTCACTGCTACGTTATGTGCCGATTAATCGTAACCATCAGGGGAGAGAGAATGTGTACATCAAGGACGCACAACAGGTTCACATGATCAGGGCTTAATATCCAAGGATGGATACATACTATGGATGATCAGTGGTTCAACTTGTTACTTTGGTGCTATACTCAAGACTGAAGAAGGTCGAGTCGTCAGTCTACTCTTCATTCTCTGTTGGGAGTTATCTTCTCATGTGTATGCTGCGGGCTGATGGGTTATATGTAAGGTTACTGGAAGGCATTTGGTGAGATAAAGATGATTGGTATTCTATTCCTCCACATTGGGCAATCTTGAAGAAGGTCGAGTCTTCAGTCTTCTCTACATTCAAGAATGTTGAGCTCTTTTCTTACAACTTGATATTTAACTTAATCCCATGACAGTTCTTGTTTGATGAGTTGTGGAGTTAAGTTAGGTTCAAGTTGTTCCGTAGTTTATGGTTAAGTCCAATTTGTGGTTTAGCCTAACCTCATGACAGTTCTTGTTTGATGAGTTGTGGGGTTAAGCTAGATTTCAGTTGTGGCTCAACTTAAACTACCGAAAGGTTGCTTAAGGTTTTTGACGGTGTCACTCTAGGACGGGAGTGTTTGAAGACTTTAGACGGCATGCATTTGGTTATCAAAAGACTTCTTCATATTATGGGCGTTCATCCAGAGTCTTCTTCTTCTTATTTTTGGGTGATCGTCAGAGGTTGTCAGATTGGG
The DNA here is from genome assembly GCA_021014915.2 of Artemisia tridentata subsp. tridentata. Lineage (NCBI taxonomy): Eukaryota > Viridiplantae > Streptophyta > Magnoliopsida > Asterales > Asteraceae > Artemisia > Artemisia tridentata. The sequence goes on along the minus strand of CP139505.1, from coordinate 220,971,861 downwards.
GAGAGCACTAATTAGGGGAGAGTGATAAGCCAGAATCATTCCCTGATTGAAAGTGCTCACGTTACTCTTCAGCAAGTTAAATGATGGAAGCAGAAAAGATTCAGAATGCTGAGGAGTAATGGTTTTTGGTTCGTATCCTTGTATATATTTTGCTTCTTACATTCTTTTTCATATCTTATACCATTCTTGTAAATAGTTATATAGAAATCATGCTAATTGTAAATAGAGAATCGTAAAATCAGAAAAACCATAAAAATTGAAAAATAGAAAATACCAAAAATAGTTTCACCTAGGCATGTCTTCTGTTTATCGATAACATTTACGGACTTAGAAATGTCATTCAATAATGGCACGGGTCTTTAAATGAAGCTCGAGCAGAAGTTAAAATGGAGGATTAAAACATGTCTAAATGGCTTGCTATTACTTTAGATAGCAACCCGCGCTTCATATTGGGGAAAGCACGTCGCCAAAAAGACGGCTGTTCCTCCAACTGGGTGATGTTCACCTGGGCATGGATTACTTTATATCCATGTTTCTTCGATCTGATGTACGTTTCAGTGCATCATTTCTTGAAAAAGAAGAGAAGTCTTCTTTGCATACAAATAGTTTTCATTCTATGATTCTTCTGAAAATTATTTGTGAGACACTTGGTGAATATGTGTTGTATGAAATTTGTTTATACTTGGATTATGCATAAAATTTGTCACTCAATCAACGACTACACAACCTCATGACAGTTCTTGTTTGATGAGTTGTGGGGTTGAGCGTGATTTTAGTTGAGGTTCAACTAGAATACGGGTCATTGATTGAGGGGGAGAGTGAATTCAAATTTTATATCATCAAACGGATTCATTGGTTAAATCATACTTGTTAGAAATGGTCTTGTAGTTAATGGGGAATTAGTTGAAGAGGATCTTGCTTAAATATATCAAATGACCAAGTGTGTTAGTTGCTAGAAAGTTTAGGACATTATGTGCAATTTGCTTATAGTTTCCTAGCTTTATGTATCTAGAAGGTTCATTTGTGTTACTTTGGAATCCTCGTATAATCCCCAAAATGCTTTAAGACTCAAAACCTAAAAGAAGTTAGAAAACCAGTTGAGTTTGATGTTCTTGAATGCCCCAATGACATTTGTATGATCTGAATGAATGAGTTTCAAATGTTGTTTGACTTTTGTTAGTCGATTGCTGCTCAAGTGTTGTTGATATTGTGCTTATGCTATCAGGATTTGCTTAGGTGTATTGTTATCATGCTTGAATCATGTCCCTAAGATCCTGAGTTGAATATTGATATCTGTGTGAATTGCCATGTGCATGATTGGTATTTGCTTTTCTTGCTAGATAGTGGTTTGACGTAGTTCCTGATTGTGGTTTGATTATTAAATGAACTTGGTATTATTATGTGGCAAGCTGCTGAAGGGTAGCTATTAAGGAATAGTGTATCTGTATGTATGTATATCTGTGTTGATATTCTTATGCAGATTCCATAGCCAAAATGAATGTACCAGTTCCCATTCTAACCATTTGATCAGACGTTCAAACTCTATTGATTGGCTCGGAATTCACCACGACAACAACATCGGCAGTAGCAACAACAACAACAACAACACCATCATCAATGTCGACTTATGCATAACAAGCAGTGAATCTCCCTCTTAGATTAAGGGGGAGCAAAGTATGTTTCATCATCAGAACATGTTAAACCTGACCACATTTTCTCCCATGTTTTCTAAATTATTTAAATCAATTGGGATCACAAATCTCAAAAGGTTTGAAATTTTTGATCGGGGGAGAGAATGTGATTTAAATATGAAACCTGATGAAAATGTGATGTTTTGGACTTAAACGTTAGGCTCTCCCATATGTGCTAAACTCTTTCGTATATCGATGCACATATTGAGGGGGAGCAAATGAACAGAAAGGATTTGGCATGCATCTTGTGAGCAAGGCTCAGACTTCACCAATGAATTGACGATAGCTAAAGTCAGTAGTCGAAAGGACATGTCCTGGACGGGTAATAATTTCAAGCCAGTTTATCTGGTGATGTAAGCGTGTCTCGCAAAGGACGTGTCTGAGTAGAATGTACCGATTTCGAGCGACTTTCCTTGAATGTGATCTGGACGGGTAATAATTTCAAGCTAGTTTACTAGTGATGTAAGCGTGTCTCGCGATGATCATGTTCTTGGAAAATCAATCAATTCAAAAAGTGCGAGCTCTGCCTAACATGTGCAAATTTATAAAACAATCAACCGAGCACATGTTGAGGGGGAGTATTTGAAAAATATAAAACTCTCAAGTGTTTGCTAAAATGTGTTTCAGAATCATGAACACTTTGAGAGATTTTTCAAAGATTTGGTTTATGGCAATCGTGGAAGTACACCAAAGACCGACCATTTTAATGAATGTATGGAGTTATAAGGATGGTTAGGTTAGGCTCAAGTTCCCACGATCCCGCCAGAGCCGGAGGGATCTACCCAGGGACAATCCACTAGTTAGTGTAGAAGTCCTTAGGTATGATTAAAAAGGAGAAAAGTGTGATTAAGGGAAGAGTGCCGACTGAGATGGAGCTAACACTGGAATAAACCCAACAAGGTGTTAGTTATGAAGTCTCGGTATGCACTGAAGGGGTTGAAGAATGAAAAAGAATTGTAAAGATAAAGGGTGAAAAGAAATAGCCCTCCTTACAACTTAGGCAGAAACCGGGTCAATACATATGCTGTCAGAATCACTTAGTTGATTGCTGGCATTGAAGACAAAGTATCATGGACCCAGTGATACGCTGCACAACCCTCCCTAGCCACTCAAGGTCCCTCAAAGGATTCTTGTTTCAATTGTCACGGAGTTCAATACATTCCTATCGTCTCTCTCACTCCGAGTTAGATGATATTGAAAAGGTGGCAGTCCTCTCCAGCCTCCGCTCACTAAATCAAAACGCACTATCGAGTCTAGAGCCACGAGATGCATAATAAGATCTCATAGGGACACGAATTATTTCTACACTGGGTGTTCAACATTAAGGACACCAGTTGTAAACTTATGAGTCCTACGCAGATCTTAGCAATCTGCCAGAACATTTATGAGAGAATTTACAAATGTAATTCTCAATGATTGAATGGAAATTCCTGCCAGGGTCAACATCAAGCAGCCCTGAAAGCAGGTCACTTCGGTAATTCTTTATGGATTACGCTTAGTGGTCACGACAGTTTCTAACGGTCTACAGTCGTGGAGTGATCTCCAGCGACTCACCTAATCGTTGATGTGCTACGGTTCGATCTTAAAAAGCCCTCTGTGGGTTTTCGATTAGGAACGGTCTTGGTAAGGATTAGAGAGAGTTTTCACACTATGCTGTTAACAATCTCGAAGTCCGAACCTATAAGTACCAGATGTTTTATTGCTAACTGTCGTATGCAGGAACTTCTGGCGATTGTAGCTGATTGCTGTTGCAGCTGTTTGCGGTTGTAGCTGATTGAAGTTGCAGCTGAATGCGGTTGTAGCTGGTTGCAGTAAAGATGCCAATCCTCTACCACATGTTCACACTACATCATCATTGTAACTCAAGAATGTCATGATCAACCTAAAAGACCTTTTACACGGCTTCTGCAAACTCTGATGCTAAAGATCATGACACCAAATAGTGTGAGCATGTCGGCTCAAAGAATAACACATCACATGGAAACATACTGCTGAAAGATGACTTGGAAACAAATGTTGGATGATAAAGTCGAAGAATACTCAACGATCATCCAAGACAAAGAAATGTCATCACAAGATCACTGCTGAAAGCACAAAGTTTCAAGACTTTGAAGAATCAAAGACTACGAGCTATAAAGACAAGTTCAGAAGAAAGAATGCTAGAATTCGAATTATTATTTCCGGGGTGACCTCCCTTAGGGGGAGATTGTTAGGAATATAAATATTCAGATGAAGGCTCGGTCACCCCGAGCATCTAATTAGCATTTATATAGCTCGTAGGCTTATTTATATAAGCTTAGTATTATTAGTATTATTAGTTTTATTAGAGTAGTAGTATCTATATTTGTGGAGTGGGTCGGGGCTTTCCCCACTGTCAGCTCACTTCACAGCCCACTAGGGGCAACAATATGTAGAAGTATAAATACCCCTTCCCACACTTGGGAAGGGTTGGAACTCTTGTCACATTTCACATAGTTAATCTAACTTTCCAGGTTTTCTCTCAACAAGAGTCTCCCTCTCTCTCTCTATAACATCTCACTAACTCACCATGGAAATCTTGATCTTTCATGAACCAAGACCACCCGAATCAATCACACAATCAACATGGTTATTTCCTACACAGAATACCAATTAGAACGACATGGCCAGTGCAGGAGGATAAAAGCTCATTAGAACCCCAACAAAGACAACGGGCAACATCAATGTTTAAACAGAAGAAGAAGATTCTGCTGTAATAATAAACCATAACTCAAGCCCTCTAGGGTTGTATTTTGTACTTTACCTTAGGTACGATGATGTAACCTGAGTGTAACAAATACTTATCTATCTTAAGAGATCTCTATCTTGTACTATTTCCATGATAATAACAACCTACGTCTATCACAGTATCTATTCCATTTACTCTATTCATAATCGTTTCATAACAATACACTGCTATCCCATTAGGAATCTGATTAATAACATTCCTGACCAAACAATAGACTATTAACATCCTAAAAGGTTCTCTCACAGACACTAGGATCCATTTCAAAGCTATCCTATTACCACCCCAAAAATTTCTAATCCATCACCGTTGTGCGAACCGATTTTTCTTGTTACCTTGAAAAATTATTTAGGTTGCCATTTTACAAAAACAACACGTTGAACACCATCTAAAACTCATGAGAAACATAATACTACTTTGACTGAGCTAAGCATCACATCATTGATCCTCAATTATACATAGCCTGATCACCTATGTGTAAGTTGGGAGGAATCATGTCATGAATGAAATAGTTATCCTTTCAAACTCCCTAAAACAATCTTCATTCAAAAGCAAAGCCTTGTGACGAGACAAAATGTTCGTAAACATCCCTTTTGACCACACGCAATAGATATCTACACCTATTACCCACCATCCCAATGAAAGAAACTCGACATAAGTACGAAACTCGAAAATCACAAGAATTCGTAAAAATATATGGAAAGCACAAATAACGTAAATTTTATTAGAATCCACGAAAATTAATACATAACGATATAATTAGCAACGGTAGTGCTCAACTTACAAAAATCACTAAGTAAGGTATAGAATCGCCAATAGGTTGACCCGCCAAGCCAATGAAAAACACCACCACACCTACGAGAGCGAGGACCACTACGGGATGTATCACCTTGAGTATCCTGTATGATAAATACAAACAAGTTTTATTACACATTTATTAAAGATTACATAGAAACACAACATGGACTTATTTTAACAATATTAACGCAAGACTATTACCCACATATCTTATCCACGCCAATGGCGAGAATCACGATTGGTACGAGAACCACTGAAACCCCGACCAAGAATTCATAGTCTTCGTCCGGAACATAGGCCAAGTAGATGACCGCGAGAATAACATACACAATCGCAAGAATGGTAACGAGGTGCGGCAATTTTGAAAGAATTAATGAGAGAAGTATGGGTGGTGGAAGAATAAAAATTAAATGGGGTATTTATAAGGAAAAACTAGCCGTTGGAAATCACTATTCACAGCCATTGGATCCATTAGGTGGCAAGACATTCAAATTGTCTCATCTAGTGTGAGTGATCTAACGAAGTTATGTTCTCTTGTATACTTAGTGGAAATTTTTAGATACATTTTTTTCTCTCCATGACTCCTCATCCTTAATAACCACTTTAGACTTTAATTCCGGGTGAGTACTGTAGCAAACTGCAAATTTCCTCAGTAATTTGTAACTGATAATCAAATATTAATTATCATCACTGTTTTGTCAACCATTTTAATGGGAAAATTTGAACTTTTGTTTATTACATTATAATATGTAACCACCGGTAAATTTCCACTTGTATTAATATTCTAATGAAAGAATACTTATCCATTTTCTACGTCTAATTTTTTTTTTAAGATTAAATGTTATCAGTTTAGCTTATCACAACAACAAACTAATGTGACGTAACTCACATTCTCAATGAACGTGCTCACCAACACCAACATGTCTTAAGTACGTTTCAAATAAACAGTCTTTATATGTCAAGTATAAAAAATTTCAACTTTTATTTACCACTTTACGTTATTTCATTAACGTACGATTATTAAACGTTTAAACTAAACGTTAGCCATTTATTAGAATTTTCACGAAACCTTAACTTATTATAACCATGATTTTATGTAATTAAATCATAAACACTAAAGTACAACACTTTGAATGCTAATGTACAACTCTTTAATGCATCATTTCAAACTTTGTTTTATTTTATTTTACAAACTCTAAAGTACAAGATCTAAAGCTCACGTCACACGTATATAATGCATAAACTCAGAATATATTTATTTCATCCCGCGACCAAGTAACCAAACAAGGAGTGCACCTCGCATATTTCAGGTCTATTTTTAAATATTTAATACCAATTATTATTACGTTTTTATTAAATGATATTATTCTTAGTAATGATCACAAAATTTTACTCGGGTGAATTTTACTCACAACCAACACAAGATTAGGATGAGTATATATGATCAAAATACTCAAATTCATCAATAGTCATATTTCATATGAACTATTGTCACTTTGTGTGAGATACCGCAAAAATCCATAGTAATCATACTCGTAAATCAAGGATAAACTCAAGTTACTGATAAATAAAACCCATTTTTACGGGGAAATTTAAAAATTTTCTTTTATTATTATCCTCACCAAGTCACGTTATCACGACAATTACTGAATAACGACACTGGTTCACGACGGGTATTACGAAACATAAATGTTTCACAAAAACCAATACTCTCACAATTCCCTACTTACACTAATTTTATATCTCACAAAATCACAATATACACTAATTACAAATCTCACTAATTATCACTTAATTTTTCACTAATTACATTGTTTCTCTAATTCTCTACTAGCCAAATGGGCTGAAGTTATATCCGGCCCATCACCATCCCACTTTACACGGTTTCAGCCCAACTCCAAAACCCATGCATTTCTATTATTTCATGCAATATCCGACAGCCACATACCCTCCAAAACGACTCGATATCTTTCAATTTTTAAACGCAACTCACGAATATTTTTGCATCATCTCATACACGACCCACTAGACTATTCGAGTACCAAGTTTCAGAAATTTAAGTCGAGTTGTGATATGATTTTGAATGCCATTTTGTTTGTCCCATTTCAACAAAACCCGCATATGTAAAAATCATAAAACTCAACCAAATTGTTCCCTGATTTTTCCTACAACTTTCTAATAACCATGTTAGCAATATATGATGTTGGAAAGGCAGTTAGGACAGCAATGGAAGTAAGTGACTCGATAAACCCATTTGACACTCAACCGAAATATACAAACCGAATATGTATATATTCCAACAACAAAGGACAAAGTTCTACATGCACTCCCATGCCTCCTAATAATTCTAAAGTCAGAAGCATGCTAAAAACACTGCTCATCCACAGTGACACTCCATGATTGAGTTTGAGAGTCTTTGAAGAAAACGTGTGAAATCTTCTATATATACCACCCTCTTCTAGCAGCTTTCTACCTATTCAACATACTCACTCTCACTATCAAAGTAAACCTAAACTATCAAAAAGCCCTTGTCTCACTTCGGGAGGCAATTCGTATAAAGAAAAGGGAATACATTAAAACGTATTCGTGCCTACAAGCTTACTGTCTCCTTCTTGTGCTTCGTTCGATCATCACAGCCTTTTCACCACCTCTAGAAGGTGTAGTAAGTGTTCAACATTCTCTCGTACTTTCATTTCTTACACGCATAAATCACCATGCATCACTTCATTATTCACTCGAACGAATGATTGTTACTAGTTTAGTTTACGTGCATGTTTCTTTGTATAACCCACCAACATGGGTCAAACCTTCATCATGAAAGGTTTAGAGATCACCTCACCATATCATTCTCACGTTAATATATCATTATGCAATCGTATTAACCATATACGCTCGAACGTATCAAGTTGTATATATTGTTTCACGTTTCCACAGGTTGTGACAAACCTTCCTTGAGGAAGATTTAGAAACCACCCTACACACTACTTGCACGTTAAAATAGTGTCTCATGCATTACTTTCTTTCTCGAACATATATGTGTTCACGTACACTAAATATATATATTTTATCTACAAACATTAACATGGTGTAACCCACAAGCGGGTGTCGAACCTCCACTGTGGAAGGTTTAAGAATCACAACTCACATCATTTTCGCATTTAACACTTCATTTCATGCATGGCTTGAACGTATAAAAACATTGCTTCATACGTTAAGACATAAGCTGGAGAACACTAAAAATATGCTAAGTGTTTTGTATACATAAAATAACCCAAGTCGCCTAGAACACAAGTCCATAACTCCCGAATTAACTTAATGACTATATCTTATCTCTATACGACCCAAAAGACCCTACTACTAGCTACGTTTTTCGTATAAACATCTTATAAAAATACTCATGTTTTGACCACCCAAAACTGCCAAAGCAAAGTGCATAAACCATATTTGAAAAACCACTAAAAACCAATATTGGGCTTAGAATTGTAATTCGTTAAGGGCCCAATGTGTAAAAATAAGCTACTAGCCGAATAAGCTGTTAAAATAAGCTTCTTTTATCTTAAATATAACTCAGAAAAACACGCCCATCTTTTCCCTACCTTTTGGACACTTTTGGACTAAAAATGTAACGCAAATTGACTAGAAGGACTAAAATTGTCAAACCGAGAAACATGTGGACTGAAGCTGTGAGAATAATTTATAAAGGACTTAAATTGACATATCATTGAACTCCAAGCCTTATTTGTACTTTTGGATAATTTTTAGACTATTATTGGACTTTAGATTTAACAAAGGACTAACGACGTAACGCAATCACAGTTAAAGTAAAAAGTGAAAAATCTGGAAAAGGACAAGGACCTACTGTTTATACTTGACATTCTTATTTCATTTTCCATTTTTCATCACTACATCACTTCATATGCATTTTATACATTTTTGTTATGCATTGTTTAATTTACGATTTCACTTGCATATCATTTCATCATATTTTGAGGAAATAATATTCGAGTCAAGTGACATAAGAATCAAGATAATATCATATATGATATTTTTCTTAACTTGAGGCATTTTAAGCATATCACACTCACATCATCAAATCGTTATACGATTTCTCACTTTCACACTCATCGTTAGTTATGAGTCGAATACTTAGACATTCCTCATATCCAGGTCTCGTAGTGAGGACGTTTCCGTGATCATAAGTCTTACTTGGTTTCATAATTCCATCTTGTCAGATACACTCCAGGTGAGTCGTGGCCCCTACTTTTAATACTTGTTTTTAATAACTCTTTTGGGGGAGATACATGCTTCAGCTATTTTAAGTTTACTTTTATACTCTGAAAACTCTCATGATTTATTCAAAATCATCAACTATGTTTTACATGTTTTGAATCACCCTTTGACAGGGATATATGCTCGTTATACTTGCAAACTGCTTGCTTAGCTTAAATACTACATTTGAAAAATAACATTTTCAAACTACTTGTTGTAACAAGATACTGAGACTCAGTATATGCATTCATATAACAACTGAATGTACTGTTAACTTTACTATGATATTTCTACATTTTCAACAAGAAATAATTGCCAAAACTAAAGTACGCATATTCTATGAAAACCCGAACCCTATATTGCCTAAGTTTAACTATATTGCCATAAAGTCCCTCGATCATGAGCCATTAATCACTGCGGTGAGCGCGAATATAGTGGACAGCTTCGAAACCTGTTAGAGGCTGACGACCTATCCCACTAAATACTGGATGGAATGCCTTATGGCTAGTCGTATTTAGTCGCGATACACTATATTTGAGAAATAATAGGATGAGGCAATCACCTATTACCTGAGGGCAAAACCATCAGTAACCTGATGTGACTCCGCCGTTTTACGGTACCTGTGTTAACGTTTTGCGCGTCATGAGGCTTAGGGCAATATAACCTTATGAATATATATGTCTTCCTATATATATTTGGATACAGCTGTATTTAACCACCACTCCACACTGATAGACATCAGACTTTTTACTATTGTTTTCACTATGTGTTTGGATTATGTATCATGTACTTGGAACCTAACTGTTATCATATGTGACTTAGTTGCGTCTTATGATAAAGACAACTCAATGCTTGGCATATCGTTACTTTTAAAAGTTGAACCATTATTTCATTGCAAGCATATATCAACGTAACTCATTTTCATTTAAACTTGAAACTTATGATCATCTGAGTTCATAAATGATTTACTCGTGGATTTTTACCCCATTTGCAAACGTGCTAGTTACTTCAAGAAGTACTAGTATTTATTTCAACTATCACTGTACAACTCTTGAATTCATTGAAAGAAAGTTATTCTCTATCAAACTCCACGAACTCACCAACCATTGTGTTGACGTTTTAAGCATGTTTATCTCAGGAAATCAACGGAGCAGGACAAGATACGGAGCGGGCATTAAATACTCTGATAACTTAAATGGTGTGAAAATCAAATATGTCATTCTTTCCAAATTACCACACTTTTAGGATTTTCAAATCAGATATTTCATTTTTGTACCAAAATTACTATTTTGAATGACATATAAATTTCAAAACACCTTTTTCAAGCCGTTTTCTGAAATTTTTGACTTCGATCCTCAGTGTAACACCTAATTACTTTCCGCTGCCACATAACAAATTAGGGGGTGTTACAGATTGGCCTCAGAGCCACAGGTTATAGAGAATCAAATGTTTTGAAACATTGAACTATAACTACACTTTCAAAATAAATGATTTTACACCATACCATTTTACGCCCTCCGTGTCTGCAGACTGCCGTGCTCAATATATTACCTACTAAGATTGTTTTGTACTAATCTTTACATGCTTAATGTTTACTCTTCACACATTACACATCGTATTATTTTACACTCAATGTTACACCTTAAACATAAGAATATTCATAATTACTATTTTCGATTGCTACAGTACCATGTCTTCCAAACTAATCGATATCACCAAGACTACCCCTCCTACTACACATGCGTCACCTACCTACCAAATTGCACCAGATACTGAAGATCCTTATGTAAAAATGTCACAACCCCAACCTGACATAGAACTCACTCAGAAATCACCTCCGTCATCACCTACTCACTCACCTCCACGTCAGAAACTTAGGAGAGCAACTGAATCCTATTCAGATGAAGATTTGATAGGTGGTCAACCAACATTTGAATCTGGACAGAGTTCACACCAAGAAATGACTTGGAAGAAGATCGAGCTAAATTCTCCCTTGCCTAATATCTCAGATTTCTCTATGCCAGATATCCCAGAGAATGTATCCTCACCCAATTCTCCTGACTACAATGTAGACACCTGTGACTCCATATGGACTCACCTTCACCAACACACCAGCATACTAAACGCTCACTCTGAACAGCTAAAAGAGTTACACCCATTACGATTCGAATGGTATGACTGTAACATTGATACCCTGTTTAAGATGACAGATGCTGAGAGACGAGAAGTGTTTGATCTAGGAATAAATGTTGGTAACATGAAGGACAATTACGAACAAGAACTTAGAAACTTGGATGCCAGAACCCGCTGTTTGGGTTGAGGCCACACCCAAACACACATTAGGATTGAGGACATTGAAAGAGCATTATGGTTAACTAGAGACACAGCAAGAACCCAAAGCCAAAAGATTGCAGCCTTGGAAAATATGTTAGCTAATCAGATGAATGCGTGCCAGGAACGTTTCTCAGCCATGGAAGCTGCACAACTGGATCTTGAGGCAGAAGTTAGACGTCTACGTCAGAGACGTAACTGATCTTAAGTATAGTTGTTGTACTCAATAAACCAAATTGTTTTGGTTAAGTATTCCATGTATTTCTCAATAATTCTGTAACTCTCAGAAATTGTAATCGACTTTTAACCTATGACAGTCTTTTTCCATTATATCTTACTGTTGTAAACAAATTCCTCCCACCGACCCCTATTATAATGCTATAAGTGCAAAGAGCCATGCAAAACCTCACCATTTGTTACTCTCTTAGGTAAACAAATGACTCTACGTGAATCAATGAAACATTAATAAAAGACCTTGTGTTGGTTGTTTTGCAAAAATCAATCAAACAAGTTATTAGAGTTATGTCAATATTGATGATTGTATTCAAACTTACTATGATATTATCAGTAATTGTACATCAAATATACCACGACTAAACAATAAACCATAGAAGTCCAAGAACAAACCTTCAAAAGAAAACTTGATGAATGAAGAGAAAGTTGTTGAACTTCAGCTTTTGTAGATGAATTCGTTTGTTCCTTAGCAATCCCATATCAAGAGATGATCATTATTTCACGATGCTACCCAGACACATCGTATTTCTATGATCCTCATTTAGTTTTGATTTTGTATTAAGATCACATTGTTAGCAATAATATGCAATACCTTATTATTGAAAATTATTCTAATGATAAAGTGAATACTAAATCAGTGTTTCTTGTTGTAGTCATTGAAGATGGCCAACATGAGCAACACCCATACCCCCTCAGCACTTACCACAACCATGATTCCTAAAATTATAGGGGAATTTGAAAACAATATCGTTACAGTGGTACATGAAGTGACTACAATAGTTCACCCGAGAGACAACGACATAACCAGGAAAGAAAGAAAGATGGCTATACCTTGTAAGCATAACCATGAAAGTTTCTTGGGGTGTAAGCCAGTTGACCTAAAGGGTTCAAGGAAAAGGACTAAACCTGTACGTACATGGGCCCAAAGAATTAGGCAAGATATTGCACTTA